>JBCJKH010012265.1:0-10310 GCA_039877255.1 Loriculus beryllinus
AATGTCTTGCAACTGCTACCTTCTATTGTAATGATAAAGCTGTGTCCTAAAAAATGTATGAGCAGAGGAGATGGAAAATTCAAAAGCACTGAGCCTATGCAGTGGAACTCACTTTTCTACAAGAGATAAATAAACCACAGATATCTCTGTCAGAGTATGTGAAAAATTTATTTCTTCAGTTTACTTTTTCTTCACACAAAGTTCTATACATATGAAACCACATTAATTAATTAAATTCTTTCTCCTACTTGTTTTTAAATAGCATTACTGACACTTCTGTACATCCAGCTATGCAAGCTCTGGGATTTATTTGAGTATAGAAAGAAATATCAGGTTCTCTTAACAAATCCATTTAAAAATAATTCTTAATTATGTGTATTATTTGTTTTAAATATTGTAAATATACATAAATTAATATAATCTTTTATCACTTAAAGAAAAAGTTAACAGTGCTAAATCATAATCTGTTCTAGAAACTGGAATCCCCTTCAGATACAAAAAAAAAAAAAAAATAAAAAATTAGCTTTAAAGTATGTTTTGCTTTGAGTTGGTTTCTTCATTTTATAGATCCTAATAATTTTCTATTACTTTGTAACAGGAAAATATAGAAATTAAAATTCCTTTCAAAGGGAAAGCTGAAGTATTGGGTCAGAAAAAGTCAGTCTTCAACATTTGCTCGTCTCTACGTTACTGTTGCCCGTATCCACAAATCTCTATGCGTGTCTGGTTAAGGCATTGCTATAAACCATCGCTAGCACTTGCATATCATGTCTAGCTTTTGTACTTCAACCTCCTGAGAAAAAGGTTGGAGCTGGGAATGTTTGGAATAATCTCCAGCAGGTGGAGATAAAGAGCAGTAACAAATGATGTGCCTTCAAATAGCACAGTCTGGTTTTCATCATCTGGGAGTTTGTGTGGTTTAAGTGACACCACTTGACAGAGAAGGATGACTGATTCAGTGCTACAACCACTGCCACCCTTAGTCTGCAAAACCAGTAGACTGCCTGGTGCCTCTGTGCTGGCAGTGCCTTTGGTTAATCACACGATGGCAGCTGGCCGGCAGGACGCTCCAGCTCAAAGCCAGCTAGCATGATTCACTGCCTTGACCTGAAGTGTCTGAAGTGACTAACAATGCAGGAGAATAAGATCTAGCAGTAATGAAGTTCGCTGAAAACTCATAAGGTCACCTATGTGTGTTTAGCATTTGTTTGTTCTTCCCAGCTGACCAACAAGAAAGGCTGGTTGCACAGACAACATATGGCATTTTCCTGAGAGGCAGCAGAAATTTGAGAGAGAGGAGGAATCTTATCTAGGAATATGGTAAATAATGAACAGAAAGGATTTTTAAGCTATATTTGGAGCTTGTAGTAATTCAGACAGAAGCACAAATCTCACTGTCCTTTTCCTTGCTGCCCACAGTAATTCACTGCAGAAGGAGCTAAAATGAAAAATTAACTCTCCCTCACAGGCATCGAGTCAGGACAGTCAATAGATTGTGCAACAAAAGAAGCCTCCTCAATTATGATAACTACATATTGTGTAATAACACAATTTGTTGACTGACTGTGAGAACATCGTCATGAAAATATTGCCCCACAGCAAAACTATAGGTCCTGAGATCCTGACACATTCATTTCTTATTTCTTTATCCTAAAACCATTTTCCGGGTTATGAGCACAACATGGAGTCTTGCATAATAGGATCTGGAAGACACATTATCCACAGCAGCAACATTACTAACAGGGTATTTGTCTTCCCTCTGTCTCCTAACAAGCTGGTTATTACCCCCCTTTTCGTCACTAGGAACATGTAATCTGATGAAGCACACATGCCAGGCATTTTTGACTCTTAGAAAATTGCGTGCAAAATATTGGAGATATTGTGAAGAGTTATAGTGTGGTCTTTAAAGTGAAACTGCCCGTGGTTGAAAGGCATGGATCTCAAACAGCAATTTGTTTTGAAAATGGAAATGATCTTCTAGATCTCTCATGTGCTCTAGCAAAGTCTCTGGACACTGCCATTCACTGGATCACACAATAGTTATGGGCTTAGTTGTGCAAACTAACACTAGCTCCTATACTGAAGCCTGTTTGTGAGAGGTGGCTGGAGCTGCATCTTGCCAGAGGGAGCACTTTTATGATGCGAGAGTAGAATTTGGACGTTCTCCTGTCTCACCGATCTGTTCCAGGGAGTGGATTTGGTACTGCCAGGAAAGCTTCGAATTAAGAGGTCTTGTGATCTTTTGAGTGAGAGGAGCAGAATTCCGCATAGCCATCATATGACCTCTCCAGGAGAGAGAGAGAAAGTTGCCCTGAGATGCTGTTACATTGAAAGAGTTTTAGTTTTAAAACCTCTGTTTTCTCAGCATGTAAATTAGTATCCAACTCTCATATTCTGAGAGTGGACGAATGTTAAAAACTGTTCTTGTTCTTGTTCTTTACTCACTATACTTGAATTTTAGGGGGAGTTTTTAGCATTAAGGAAATCTCAGCGCAATGGGAAATTACTGTGATAGACATTTTGATGGAGCAAAGAAAATGCAAATTGTACCAGTTTCTTTCTCAAACTTATTTACTTTCATCTACAATTGGTCTTCAGGTACAAGGATCAAAAAGAGAAAGACCACATAAATAATGTTATTCTGAGTATCTTGCTGAGGCCATTCAACTTTATATTTCAAAGTTTAATGTCTTGCTTGCATCAGTTAACAAATATCTGGTTTTCATTTGATTCAGCATTTTAGGTTTATATCCCTAACAACACAATAATAGGAACCTGAATCATCTATCCCTCAAATAGAAAGACTTCAATCTGCTGATTGCCTTATTCTAGCAGCTTGACGAGAATTTAGGGCTTTATCCAAAGAGATAACTGTAAATTCTTAATTGTCATTTTCTATCCTTGAAGAAGAATTTACCTATAGTATTCAGATAAAGCACTGAACTACATCACAGCAATTACCATTATGTTCTTAAATTCTCAGGCTGATTCCCCTAATAGTCCATTGTCAATACTACCCTGTAAATCAGTAGAGTCTATAAAACTGGTTTTCTTTTCCAAAACATTTTATTATCTTATGCAATGATTCTTAGCAACAAATGTAGTTTCTGCTGTCTCAAGAACTTCTGTTTTTCTAAATATTTTAAATGTAGAAAGACAAATTCCTGTGATTCTAATTTGTGCTGCTTTCATAATTTTTTGAGATAGTTAAGCCCAGCTTTTTGACATAGACAACTTAATCCTCTTTGTGCCTGCTTTTATTGTCTGCCTTCACTGAAAATAGGTACTATATAGCATCTGGGTATGATACATGACAGTCAGTACTGAAATCTATCTTCAGAATACTAATAATTTTGTCATAGAATTTTCACCAGGCTTGGAAAGCAGATAATTTTCATACTATTTTTGTTTCTGATTTGAATGATGAAAAGAACTGTGTAATTCTTGTACTAATATAAAATTCATATAATCATCTACATAAAAAACACAGCAAACCACAGATCACATCTAATGAAATAAAGCAGAAAATAGGTACATAGTTTACTTAAAATGTTACAAATACCCATAAAGTCTTCAAATCCTGAAGGCTCTTTTGTAGTATTTTCTTTCTTACCAAAATACAGTTTTGTGTGTGGTCCTTAGCACTGCAGGAGTGGAGAGAGAGCAATGAAGGTTTATATTGAGCCAATGCTGTACTTGCATGCAGTAGTCTAATGCTTTTTTAAATAAAAACTCCCAATACATATGTAGACAAGCAAATACTATACACTTTGCTTATTCTACAAGTCTGTGATCATAAAATCTTGGTAAATATTTGCTCTTTGGAGATTAGATTTAACATAGTTGTATTTACTTGCAATTGAAATGTTTTCTTGATGACTGTTCCATGGGCTGCTGTATTTCATCAGTGACATAACATAATGCAAAGATAAGAATTAAATGGAAAGAAGTCTGTTGTGAATATGGCCCTGGTCTGCTTCTGAAATCAACAGTTTATGGTAGTTATATGTGGACAATTTTTCACATCTTTAACTTCATTGCAGTTTGATACTATGAGATGCCAAATCTGTAATTAGTTTTCTGATGTTTGTTTGGGGGGGGCGCTTTTTGGGGGATTCTTTGTGCGGGGGTTGTTTTTTTTGTGGGGTTTTTTTTGTTTGTTTGCTTTAATAAATGCTGACGTTTTACAGCCTCTACCACATTTGTAAAGAACAAAAATGCCTTTCTTCTTTCCTTATATGATTTATTGACTATTATGCACCCAAAACTTCCAAATTACTTCCAAAGGCAATAAAGTAGCAGGATAAATTCTAAGAAACAAATGTATGACTTAAATTCCAGAATTCACTTGTTGACTCTTAAAACCAGAATATTCAACATTAATGCTGTAATTTTTTCACAGTATTTAAGGTTTTGAGACTAAATGTAAAAAGGTTCTTTTATTCTGCCATATTGCAACAGTGCAAAGGGATTAGCTTACTATATGGGAGATATTAGCTTACTATATGGGAGGAATATAACAGTCCTTCAGTGCCTGCAATGGTGATACACTTTTGCATTTATTTTCATGGCTTTATTTACTGAGGTAAAATAAGCCTAAAGAACACTATCTAATTACAGACATAATTGAACAATGTATATATGGACCATGTTCTCAGCTGTTATGAACAGGGCTAGCTCTGCTAATTGCAGTACAGTTAAACTGATGCAGCCAATATGGCAATGTGTTATCCATGTACACACATACAAACACGTTCGTCCCACAAAAACCCAATTACATACATGTAGTTATAGCAAGCAGTTCCAAACAAAGCTTCTATCATCTAATTTTCCCTGTCCTCCCACTTGTGAATTCAAAATTTCTACTTCACCATCTCCACTTTCTTCTCACTTACCTTTCATTTTTCAGAATTATGTAATTGAAAAACATTATTTTCTCACTTTTCAAATAGCTAGTGTACATCTTCATCTGAATTAATTTCTCATGCTTTTTGCAGCAAAAATTCAAACTCTTGTCATCTATGTCTATGATTTTGTCCTACTTCTGATGTAACAACTGTATTGATTTTTTTCCAGATTTCTCTTCCAATTTTATCATAAATAGTATATTTTTATGGGAACTTCAATAAATTTTCTGTATTTTGTAAATGATTTCTGAAATACATCCTGAACAACTACCTTGACACTCTGGGTGCACAAACTGGGTACAATTAACTGGCATGAACTGAAGAATATTTTTGGTTTGTGCCATAAAGTAATAATTGGTTTTCCATTGTGATTTTAATATGAAAAAAGTATCTACAATTAAGTACTATACAAGTATATGGAAAATTTGTATATGATGGTTTCAAATCTATTGCATGTTTTGAAACTGTTGAGCTATGAGCAGATAGAGACAGTAGCAGAGATAAAACAATACATAACCGCTCCCTTTCTCTTCCACTTCTGGACAATACAAGCGCCGTTTCAATTGCAGAATTTTTGCCTCATACAAATCTGCTGAATTACATAGGAGAGAGAAATTTATATTCCTTAATTCTGCCTGCTTATAACAGTGGATGCAAAAATCCATAACTTTCCTATTCTGTGATAATTATTCTAGTCATTATGTTTCTACGAAGATCATATTTCAGCCCTGCTACCCACCCCTAGCATACTGGGGTTGAACACTAACAGGCTGAATCTTGGAATAAGCAAAACAAAGATCATGGTAGAAAGCAGGTAGTGGAGCAGAGTCTAGGCATGCTACAGAACATATTTCTTTGATTAAAAAGATACTGTCCTCCAGCTTGTAACATTATGCAGAATTTCCTTTGTAAAACAAGGAATTCATGAAGTCATGTCTTCAGCCATGCCATTGCTCCTTCATTGACATTGAGAAATGTATGGGCTAACTCTCAAGGAATAGAAAATTTCTCACAAATGGGAAGATAAATGTCTGTAATCTAACAGGATACACTGATACACGGCTCTGGAAATGGGCAGGAATCTCAGAAGCTGCTGTCCGGGCAGAAAGCAGCAGCCACTCCATATTTTTTTTAAAATTTGAGACAATCCCCATCCAGCGTTAGGATCAAATTCAGAATTTAAGAAAACATTTGCTACTGCTCATGTCTCTGCTCTTAACTTAATCAATGAAAGATTGATTTTTTTTCCAGTTTTGAACTGTATCACTTTAGTTCTGAGAATTTAAATTATAAAAAAACCCTTAAATTTCAAAACAAGTCTTTTCAACAGGACCAGGCCTTTTCAAAATACTTTTTTCCGGCAAAGAAATGAATGGAAATATCAAGCAGCTCTTGCGACAAATACACAATCCAAGGTGTTTTTCCCTTTAGGTGAATAGAAGTATACCCTTCCAACGTTTTATCTCCTTTCTCTATCCCTGCCACACAAGATTAGCTAAAGCATTAATTTTCATAAACTACCTCTATATTTTGGCTGTATTTCTTGATCTGCCTGACACTGGTTTTAATTGAATACAGTCTGAATCTCCTGACCTTTAGATCATTTTGTAAGGCCAAATTTTCTGTTATATTGCACAAGGAGGTTATTAAATACTATACTAAGGACTTCATTAGTAGTCCCACTCTCTAGCTGTACTTAGCCCAATTATTTAAAATGAGAGATGTGATTTAATTAACTTGTGGCATAGTTGCAGTATGGTAAATAACATTTCAGAAGTATATCTTATAAATCATATTTTAAAATGTTATTAATAGCTACTAATAGGTAAGCAAATATAAGGAAAAAGCAAGCCAGTTCTTATAAGCATTCAAAGTCTTTCCTCCATTCTTGTTTTACTCTTCCCCCTGTCTAACACTGAGCTTTGAAAGACATAAACCCTACATTTACAGGGTGTCTTTATATTTTGCTAAGCTGTGTAAGATTTGTTCAAGTTTCCTCTTATGTGCCCAAAAATATTTTGGTTAATGAAAGAAAACTTTGAGAAGCACATTTATGTAAAAAGAAAAATAAAAAAAGAAAATATTTTCATTAGAATTTCTAGAACTGCAATTGCACAAGTCAAATTTTATCTGATAGCAGCTTGCAAGTTCTTTTTAATTAACTACATTAAATAAATTGATTGCACCTTTCTTATTTCTGTTAATTAATATGTGCTAAGAATCACTGTAAGAAGTAGGATGAACAGCACTGATATTATCAATGTTACAGCTGCCTGTCACATCTGCCAAAAAAGTAGACTGAAAGTTTCTAAAAAATAGTGAGATACATTATAATGAAGACTTAGGGGAGAGAAAAAGATGAAAACTGGCATTTTAAACTTCTGTACCAGCCCTTGCAGAGTTGATGACGGCAAGTGGGTGTAGCTGTCAACTAATATTCTCTGAATAACTTTATTACCTAGGGAAATCAGAGACTCCAGTGAGTTTATATTTTTACCCTCCTGAAACTAATATATGCACATACTGTGTCAAAGAGATATCGGATTGTTTGCTATATGGTCTACATACATAATCCACTATACCATATATCTCTGGGTCACAAATCAGAAAAATACATACCCTCGGGGGAGGTGCATTTCTTTAATTTCAACACAAATCACAGCCCAGCTCTCTTCCAGACCTGGGCATACATAGCTCAACCTTTTGGATAAGAGAAATCTCCCTGATTCCAGCAGAGCACATATCCCTATGATCTCACCACTTTCCTTCTCCTTGCTTCAGAGGTACCACAGTCACAGTGGGGTCCTACTACTCCTTCCTGCATTGCCTGTCAATCAGTTAGTCTTTGGGGAACATAAATTATTTCCATTTTTAGTTGGACAGCTGCTAGTTTGGGAGAGGAAAAACTGGTGGGATATTATGCAGCTGTCATATATCAAACCATGATACTTAGGGCTTATGCAGAGATTTCCACCCATATACAATCTCTCCCTTTAAAATCCAGGGCCACCATCTCTTCTCAGTTAGTTAGTCTCTTTGAAGCATTTTCTCTGGCACTGGGAGGCACAAATAGGCCGGGTTTACTCTGGAACCTGTCATGATCTCAATAATGGGATACAATGTGGAAGACAGTGTGGATTTAAGAGGTTGATGAAGAATTCATGAAGACTTGATGAATCCCCTTGAATGCCAAACATTGCACATCATAGTAGGAATAGTGTAAAAAATTCACCAAGCTATGTGCGATGTAGAAGAAAGGATAGCCGTTAAATTTTTTCTGTGTTTTATGCATTTAACGTTGTCTTTTCACTTTGTTCCTCAGTGCAGTCCTTCAGAAACATAACTAATTGCCTTCTAAGCTTAATTAATCACCTCTTTTGGTGCCATTCCTTGATTCATCTTCTGTGAAATCAACCACATTCACTTCCATCTCCCTGTTCTTTGTCCTCAGGAAAAAAATGATTCTTAATTTGGAGGGGAGTATTTTTTTCTCTGTAAGGAGAGAAACAAACTTCAGTTTAAAATGCTGCTATCAGTCTTTATTTGGAAGTCTTGATGTAACACCTTCTAAAAAGAATTAGTTCAAGGGGCCCCTGTTAATATTTTGCATTCATAATTTTATTCACTATTCTGTCACTTAGGAGGATGGGTATTTATTTTACTTGGATTAATTTGATTGCAGCCTTCTTAACTGCATCTGAAGTATTTCCCATGCATTACTGAATCCCAGTCAAATCACTTTAACTCATTTCACGTGCATTCAAGTAGCTATTGATGAAGTAAAAATAATACTGCAGTGTATAAAAAGTCTGAAAATCTTCCTTTTTGATTAGTGTAGCAGCTAAAAACTCAGGCTAACATCACAGGCAGGTCTGTACTTTTGCATTTAGAAAAACATTTAGATCTGATTCTTTTATCAAACACAGATTTAATTCCTAAAAAAAATTGCAATTTTTCTAAGTTTGATAGCTTCAGCCGTACAAATCATTCAAGGACTTCTGATTCAATCTTTTATCTGTTTGGCAAATTCATTTTTTGTCAATAATAGTGCTATGTAACATTATTTTCCCCATACTTCCATTTGGAAGAATTCACATTCTAAATGACACTTTTAGTCGGTCTGAATGAATATGCCTGTATCGAAGGTATATGTCAAAACACAAATAATTCAATAATGAATGAAGCAAATTGTCTAAATATCAGTCTTTGAGAAGCAT
This sequence comes from Loriculus beryllinus, assembly GCA_039877255.1. Taxonomy (NCBI): domain Eukaryota; kingdom Metazoa; phylum Chordata; class Aves; order Psittaciformes; family Psittacidae; genus Loriculus; species Loriculus beryllinus. The sequence goes on from JBCJKH010012265.1 coordinate 9,125, forward strand.
GACCTACTTGCAAGGGCCTCATCCTGTATTCACTTTACATGCAGCTTATGGATTCATATGGATTATGGGTATAATCATCCCAGCTGTGTAGATGTGCTTTTAATCTTTCTGGTCACAAGCTTATGTTTCTGCATGCATATTCTTGTGAAATATTTCTATTTGTTTTCAGAAAAAGAAAACAGTATCTTAAAATGTCTGTTATGAAATTAACCCAAACTAAAGCAAAGATTTCCATCTAGGAGAAAAACACTGAACTATTGACCTATGGTGCAAATATGGTGGTATGATGAAAAAAATAATTTCAAGATTTCTGTTTCCATATGAGATCTTCAGTTAAGGTGTCCGGGATCCAGTGTTCTCAGGCAATTCTTCTAGAGAACAGGCTGTCAGATTTGGAATCAAGTTCTTTGAGTAGTAAGTGGTCCATTGCATTTTGTCTGAGCCTTAAGTAGTTTTCTGTACCAAGACAATTCTACACATCTAATTACAGCATTAGTGTAAAAATTTTTCCAGTTGTCCAGAATGTGTTGCTATTTGATCATATCAAAACCAGGGTGTTATTAACTCTCACAGCAGCTGGATACTTGAATCCAGTCAAGAAAGAATCTTATAGAGATATCAAGTAGTGATGGATTTCCTGCATGTCCTTCAGTTAAATAAGTAAGTAAATAAATAAATAAATAAATAAATAGAAAAGCGACAAAAAATTTTAAAGAATTTATAATGTCAGCAGAATTTTTAAAAATAAATCTACATCATCATTTGAAACTATTTCTAAATTTGTATGAAGGTAAAAGTTATTGAGAGCATTTCTTTTGAAGTTTAAAAATTTTTGGGTAGTAAATCAAATTCACACAATAAATACATGTATATAAAAAATAAATACATGCATAATAAATAGATGGAATTTTCTTCCAATTCATGTTTCCAAAATAGAAATAACTTGAAAAACATGATATCAGCATACTGCTAAGAAGATACTTCTTACAAAGTACTTCTCCAATGTTATTCTGAAAACCACTCATTTTGTTATGAATACAAAATGTATACTTTCAATAAAATAAAAAGATAATACACAAAGAAGATTTTAATCTTAAATTGCATTTAGAACCACACAGAAGAGCCTATGGCCTTGCAGATATTTCTGTACATTTTATATTCAAGTCAAGTCAAAGTACAGTCCTAC
>JBCJKH010012266.1:0-11173 GCA_039877255.1 Loriculus beryllinus
GATGCTGGGGAGGGACTCTTCATTAGGGACTGTAGTGACAGGACAAGGGGTAATGGGTTCAAACTTAAACAGGGGAGATTTAGATTGGATATAAGGAAGAAATTCTTTACTGTAAGGGTAGTGAGGCACTGGAATGGGTTGCCCAAAGAAGTTGTGAATACTCCATCCCTGGCAGTGTTCAAGGCCAGGTTGGACGAAGCCTTGATGGCATGGTTTAGTGTGAAGTGTCCCTGCTTATGGCAGCGGGGCTGGAATTAGATGATCTTAAGGTCCTTTCCAACCCTAACTATTCTATGATTCCATGATCCCTTGCAATCATCATTTTCCCTTGCTTTATTTAAGAAATACATAGAAATAACAAAATCCTAAATACCCAAGACCATTACCTATCAGCCAATAATTAATTGATTCTAATTAACACTATTAATATACTTCTAAGAGCAGTAATTCTGGTACATCTCAAATTATAAACCCAGTTGTCGTAGATGTATCTCATTAAGGTTCCATTTCTCATTCTGATGATAATAATGGTTAAGGTAGCTTTGACCACAGTAATCTATGGTTAGTGAGCTGTCTGTAAGCAGCTGAAGAAAAGGAACCAATACCCTCGATTCAGCAAAACCAAACCCATCACATTTTAGTCTACTGCTACTGAATTCAGAGGAAACAAAACTAGGTCTTGACTATGGTGAAAGATGCAGAGGGGAAAGAAGTGTTCCTGGAAATAACTTGTGCAAATAGAGATAATAACAATGGAATTTTCAAGTACATTTTTCTGGTCTAGCTCTATTACTATTATAGCCAGCGATTTGTGATGTCAAGTATTTCCCCTCAATCTCCTCTTGAACTACCCTGGCAGAGAATAGCATAGTTCATATAACTTAGTTACAGTGAATTTACTTGATTTATTCAGATTTTGAGGTTATGTATCTGAGTAAAAGCAGGTGTAGGATAATAGGTATCTAGTAGGCCCTAGTGAGTCATTTAAAGATTGAACATGTATGAAACAGGACAGAGCTTGTTTGTAGGATTGTAGGGAAAAGGATGTATGCATTTAAAAGAAGATTACACATTTTCAGCCAATATGGCAAGGAGAAGAAAATGACAATAAAGATTTTATCTTGCCCAACTTACAAAATAAAAAGAACCGTATGCTAAGAAAAGGAGCTTGCAAGACATGCTATAACATTCAGCTAAAACCAGAGCTACTGAAATTGTTTGGGTTTTTTTAAACTATGCAAAATTACTTGACTTTTATGTGCCTTAAAATCTTAATCAGCTATTGCAGCAATAAAAATAAGACAGTGGAAGACTCAGGTAAGACCAGTATCAGTAATACTGGTAATATATAATCAGTACAATAATAATATAATAAATAAATAAATAATAATATAATAAATAATCATACTACTGGTGCTACCCAGTAGCACCAGTATCTGTAATGGCCCTTTATCAAGTGCTCTGGGCATCAACTAATTAGAGCATTTGTTTTATCCAACACTTTAAATCTTCCAGTTTACAGCAGAAAATCTATCAAAACAGTGAAAAGGGCAACAACCTTCAGCACTGAACGTAAGGTACGGCAAACAAAAGCAGAAAATGATGGCCATCTTTGTGTGTATGTACCCGTGTACTGCGTGGTTTTCAGAACAGAACTCACAGAAGCGGGGAACATGCTATGTTTTCAAGACACGGGTTCCCCGCTGCGGATACGCGGAGTTTACGCGAGGAGGGTGCCCTGGGCAAGGTGACGGTGGCGGCCTCTAAGGGGACCTTTCTCTCTAGGTGACCTCAAAAGGCCTGAGGCAGGGACTTCTGCGGCATCACCGAGGCCCTTCGAGTCAGGAAGCCAATCCACGCAGCCCAAGGTGAGGCGGACCTCTGAGGCGCGGCCCCGCTGTGGGGTCCCTTCCCTCCGGCTGACCCCACAACGCCCGAATAGGGCCGTTCGTGGCAGGGCCGTGATCACGGTGCTCCCTTCCCTCAGCCCCGCTGCCCTCCCGCCCCTCGGCGGGCGGCAGAAACGGCCCCGTCAAGAGATGGCGGATGGGGGCACGCCAGGTGAACGGGCCATGCCCCGCCGGTGGCCGGCCCCGCTCCCTGCAGACAGAGCCAAGCCGGGCGCCTCCGCGGGTGACTCAGAGCGATGGGCGGGGAGGCGCGGCCGCCACCGCCAGCGAGAGAACGCTGCACCGCCGGGCGGAGGCGGGGGCACCGTGTCCGGCCCAGACCCCTCCTCCCGCCTTCCCCCGCCCGCCCGCTCCCTCCCTCCTCGCTGCGCGGCTCTCCCGGGGACTCAGGAGACGCCGCCGGGCTCGGGGCCTGGACCGCGCGGGACCTGTCCCGGTCCCTCCGCCCACACCGCTGCCCGCTTTGCCGCTCGGCCGAGGGTTAAATGTAGCCCGGCGCCCCGCGGGGGCTGCAGCAAGATGGCGGGTAGGTAGCGCCCCCCTCCCCCTTTCCACACACGCCGCCTCCCCGGTGAGGCGCCAGCCCTCCTCTTCCCCCCCTTCTCTCCCCCGACCCGGCTTCGGAAGCGCTCCCCGCCGCTGTCCGGCTCGGAGTGCGGGGGGCTGCGGGGCGGGGTCGGGTTGGGGGGCGCAGCCTGGCGAGCCCGGTAGCAGCAGCAGCGGCGGGGGGCGGCCCCGCCGGGTTACGCGTGTTGGGGGCTGGCGGGGTCGGCGTTCCGGGCGCGTTGGCACATGGTGTGTCTCCCGCAGATCTGTCGCTGCTCCAGGAGGACCTGCAGGAGGAGATCGACGGATGTGAGTGAGGCCGAGGGGGCGGCGGCGGTGGTGGTATGGGGAGGCTGTCGGGCGAGGAAGTGGCTTCAGCGGGGAGCGCCCACGGTGCATTGTGGGAGGCGGAGGAGGCCATGCTCCGCGCCGCTCGGTGCACATGACACGCACCCGGGCACGCGTGGGACCGGCCGGGCTCCGCCGGGATTTCCCGCAGGGCAGCGGCGGCGCGCAGCGGGGTGCGTTGGCCGGCGGGCGGGGCGGGGGCGCCGTTAACGGCCGGCCCGCGGGGAGGTGTGGCAGCCTGCGGGCGGGCAGCCGGGCGGTGGCGGACCCTCATGGCCTCCGCTCGGGGGGACGCCTCCGGGGAGGGGAAACATGATGGGCCGGAGGATACAGCGCGTGGGTTGCTCGATCCTTTTATATCTATACTTCTTTATATATATATATATATATATGTGTGTATTTTGTGTGTGTGTGTGTGTGTGTGTGCGTCTCTCTGTCTGCCTGTGTCCGTGTGTCCCTTCCCCTCAGGCCCCCTGTTCCTGACCCTGATGGAGAGCTGTGTGTAAGAGAGTTAACGTCAGGGTGTGAATTTAAGAGTGTGGCTCTGGTGCAGAATTACTAACTCAGGGGTATGAAGGCTGGCAGGGCAGACCGTGAGATGTTACTCAGGTGAGAAGGCGTCTGTTGGTAACGTCAGTACTGAGGGAGCTCCTTGGAAGCAGAGGAGGATGAATTTTGGGCGGAAAGTGGAAAAAAATGGAGGCGGAGGCAGCTGGTGGGGCCGGTGGCTGGCTCCTCGCAGTCTGCCGGGGACGTACAGACCCGTTCCCGTCTGAAGGTATTTGGTCTGCTGTGGTGTCTGCCCCCTGGCCCGCTCCCCGGGGAATGATCGCAGGAGGATAACCTTTCCTTTAATGCCTTAGATTTTTAGAGGAAAGTAATTTTAATTTTTCAGAATGTAACTGTTACGTCTTCTGTTCCAGTTTTGTCATCTGGCATTTAAAAGGCTTTTATCATGTGTTGCCTCGCACAAACAAGGAGCCTTTCTGTGAGGCTTTATTTGTTTATTAATTCAGATTGATAGCCTAGCTCTTTGAAAACTCTGTGTGATCACAGGAGGACTTCTTCAGAAGTGACACTTGAAAAAGTGCATTCTTAAATTTCCACTTCAATTATGATTTTTGTTGACTAGGACAGGAGGTGACATAAGAAGTGATGTGTGGTCATTGAACAGATGATTCTGAGTCCCTCAGTTCCTGGTGGTGGTTTGGATGTTATGGTCTTGCCTTTAAAAATGAAGAAATAATATATGTGTGGAGAGATATGACTCAGTCCAGATGAGAGCATCCTGAAGGCAGGTTCTATAGAAATCTAAAGATTTGAAACCTCATTAAAAGTTGCTGAGATTTTGATGTAAGTAGATAAAAGTGAATAGCTCAATACTTGTTGATTCATACAGATTCCTGGGTTTTCTCTTAAAAAACATGCACGTGTGCTGTCTGGACATAGTTCAGTCACACGATGTGTTCTCTGATTCTGGATTTCATGTGATTTTTGTTCTTGCGGGGTAGGTGTGAGCTAGAGGAGGATCATACAGACCAGATAGGCTGTACATATCTTGTCAAAAGCACTGCTTCTGTGCAGTGGTTTTTCTTTGAAATAACAATGTTTTGTACCCATGTACAGCAGGTCTTACGCAGTTTTTGGAAGTGTTCCTAATAGATGCATTATTTGGCATTACAAATTCATGGTTACATGTAGAAAATGGACAATTTAAAAAAAAAGGTATTTTTTTTTTTAAGCCATGTTTGCCTGAATCCCACCCTACAGAACCTCTGTGTTGTAAATATTACAAATATTTATAGGTCTTCAGAGCAGTAGCATTGGACACTGGTTTAGAGGTGTATTTCTGAAGTAGTAGAATGCCATTGTGAGAAAAGAATTGTGAAGTGCTGGCAGCTTTTATGCATGTGTGATTTCTGCCAGCTGTGGTCTTGTTATTCAGTGTGCTAAGCTATAGTTAGGGACAAACCGGGGAAAAGACATGCAGGCATATCTGTAGTCATGGTGGTGTAATTTAGGAGGAGAAATTAGGTGAATGTAAAATAATATGAATTACAAGAAAAGACTGAGATAGGATCAATTGATCGGCTATTTTGAAAAGTGAACTAAGAAATAATACATCTTTGGCCTTTTTAATTGATCTGGTATCAAGAAATAGGAAAACATCCATGAGGTACATTGGAGAAACCAGGAGTAATTAAGATGGAATGCATGTGTAAAGATCTGGATTGGACATCTGAAGCTGGGTCTCTGATTTGGCATATGGCTTAGGATGTTTTACTAGATCAGGCATTTATTGCAGCTTATCAGCGAGTCCAGATTTGATTCTGAATCACAAATTATTAGTTTGGTTTTTTTTATAATGACTGTCTACAATGTGTTTCACTTTTCTAATACAATAAATGTACAAAAGAAAATGAAAGAATTATTAAGGTGAATAAGATACTTTTTATTGGTTGTGTTCTAAAGCAGCAGGAGAAAGTTGGAGTTAAGCAAACAGCAATGTATGGTTGCTGCTGAAAGTAATGAACCAAGAATCTGTATCTTTTTAGAAATGCAGAGTTAAGAGCAGCTGTTGCATGATCTTTGTCTTTAAGGTCTGTGGAATTAAGTGTTTTACTGGAAAGTTGGAGTTTAATCACCAACTTGTACAGCTGTACAATTTGTGCCTCTCATTTAGTGTGCCAGCTCCCCGGATTCCAGTTAACCTGAAATATAAAACAGTAAATTACATTTTTGGATTATCATTTTAATAGTTGCTTGTAAAAAAAAGTTTACCATTTCCCAAAGAGAGCTTGATAAATGTTTAGGTAAAGTGAAACATTTCTAGATTTCAACAGGGAGTAGTAAATCTGCTTCTGGAGGAGTGGGAGATCTTCAGAATCTATGCTATGGAAGGAATTTATTTGAAAGTTGTCTTTTGTTTATTTGTATGAGAGGTCAGAGATTAAACAGGAGCTTTTATAAGAAAGGCTTTTAGAGAGTGGTTGATAAACCAGCTGGATTGACTTTTAAATAATTAATTTCAGCTTTGGTTTGCATTTCTATTTTAAAAGCTTCATATTATTTTCTGCTCTTGGTTGCTTGGTAACCAATAAAATCTCAGATTTTTTTTTTTTTTTTTTAATTTATATGTTTTTGGAAGTGAATGCATGGTTTACACCTGATGGTACATTACACTGATGACTGGTGTAAGTAGTTACATAGGTAACTACATAGGGTATTTCAGTACCTATATTTTACCTAATATTTTTCTTGTAGAGGTAGCTCCTGATGATAAAGCTATGATAATAGTTAAAGAAATTCTGGTTCTCCTGACTTCAGCCACGTCTTGCTTGGTAGTTTGAAGTAAAAAAAAACAAAGCAAAAAAAAAATCAGTGACTGTATCCTGGCTGAACATACAGAAGCTTATAAAGAAATTTGATTCCTAAATGTAAGTTCTTATTGTGAAAGGCAACTTTGTTATTGACTCTAATCCCCCAAAATTAAGTATCATATCATTGTGTTTCATTTGTGTGATACCCACTAAGGCAGAAACTCACACCCTAAAGGCAATAAGATGAAAATTCAAAGTGAAAGCCTGCAGAAGACTCCCCATCCCATCTGGCTTCTATAAGGTCACAAAATTGAGACAGCAATTCAATGTCAGCTGCATAGTTACCCATAAGACTGCTTGGACTATCGACTTCCTTGATTCTTTGTCTGAGATCTTGCACAGTATATGAAAAGAAGCCAGGGAAAATTTGGCTTCTGTTCAAATCTTTTTGTGCTTACAAAATCCAAATGAAATAATGTAACTGTGTAATCTACTTACAGAAGAGAAAATAGGCAACAAAAGTAGTTAAAAAGCAAACACATGGGGCTGTAGAATTACATATTGCTGATGATAAATAAAATGTTCTTTATGAGTCTTCCTAGATAGTTTGTGTTCCCCTCTGCTCTCCCCCTGAATCTTTCTGAACATTGATCAGATAGATGAAATCAGTGTGCCATGATGCTGACTTCTTTCAGTCTGTCCACTCATGTGTGCAGGATGTGTATTCTGGAAAATAGAGCCATCTGTAATTAGAATTCAGGTTGGGAAAAGAGGGTAGCTTTATTTAACTTAGGATTTTAATTGTGATTTAAGTCAGGCGAGAAAAGAAGTTTAAATCTAGTAACTGGTTTTACTGTTTTGCATGTATGTTTCTTGAAAAGATGTTTATTATTGATAACCAACAGCTGCATTTATATACGACTTTTGGACTTTCGATAGTTGCTAGTATTATATGCGTGCTTTGGTTACATAGCTTAACATTCAGATTCTGAAGCTTCACCTTATATAATGTTGAGAAATGGTGAGTGATAGCTACTTTTTTCTGTACAATTAGACTAAAAATGCAGAAAATTGTATTTTAATATCTAAGCGTAATTTAGTTGTAGTTTACATGTGTTAAAGTTTTTATAGAGTGTACACATCTGTAAACTTGTTTTCTTTGGCATAGGAGTTTAACAGTATGATTGTAGATTTAACATTAAAATAGTATTTACAGTTGACAAATCTAGTGTGAATAGCTGGATTTTACTAGTGGATTAGGCAGTTCTAAAAGTAATAATAATGATAGTGAAACTAGTAGTTATGACCTAACATACCTCTGGTTTTAGTAGAGTTCTTTCTGATTGATTGGAAAGGGAAGACAGATCTTTCTGGCCTCTCCTCTCAGCAGGCTTCTTTGTGATTGAACCAGTTATCTAGCTGAGCTGAAGAAAATACTCTGTGCATCTGCGGATGTCAGAAGCTGGTTTTTCATTGAGGTGTTCCTTTTCCAGGTGATCAGCAAATCACCTGGCATTAGCAGTGAGCTTGTGTTGGTTGAATGCTTTTAGTTAATTTATTCATAAGACTTCGGGTAGCACACAGGTTTCTTCCCATATAGAAGCTAATTTCAATTAATTTTTTTAAATGATACTTAAAAGCCAAAAACGTGTTTGTTTTTGTTCTTTTTAAAATAAAATCAGTCATTTCCCTGTGGTGTCAAATCACAATCACAGCTTGATGCTCTGTTGTAGTTCCTACTCTCTTGCAGTGAATTACATTGGCATAACATGCATTCATCATGTTAAAATTCATCTTAACCTTTCCCATATCTGTACATAGTAATATCAGAACCTTTTGCATTGTGGTTCCTTTGTTCCTTTGCCACAGAACAGGAATTAGCAAATTTTGTTATGCTGTTAGTTGTTATGTGTAGGCTGCAAGTCATGTCACTTCTTTGACTTAATTCCAGCTTTGATTATAGCTAAATTTCCAACATAATGTTCCAGTGCTGTGTCGCAGTACTAACCTTTTGGTCCCATCGGAGTCTTCGCTCTGGTGAAAGAGTGCTGGAATAGTTTGAATTACTGGGTTGGTATTTCAGTCATCTGCAATCTTGAATTCCTGCATTGCAAAAAGTAATAAGTTAATGACGGACTTTCTCTAGTGCTTAGAATGAGTTCTCTGGTGAGACTGAGATTCTGTTCCATTGGAATCTGGTAACAGTTTTTTAATGCTAATGTAGCATACTTGTTAAATCTGTTTCCCCTGGAGATGAGGTTTTAATCCTCCTGACTCTTCAGTTCATTTCTTTGTCTTTTAATGTGGTGATTGACCTTCATAGAAAATATGAGACTCAGGTGAATGGCTGTGTCCCCACGGAATTCTGGTTTCAGCAGTCTCAGGTGAGTAATGAATGATTAGTAACTTTCTTGAGCAATCTGGTAGGATCCTAGAGAGGAGATAATGTGAGGAAAGGTTAGTGCTTGATTTGATACAGGTTAATGAACCTTCTTCATGCAGCTGTACATGTTTTCTCCATTAGATCTAGTAGAGCTTTGAAGAACAGATAATTTTCTAGGCTTTGAGCTTCTCAAGGCCAGTAGCATCTTTTCTGATGTGGAAATGGTACTTTTTCCCAGCTGCCTTCTAAGTTCCTGTCTCTGGCAGGGCTCCTCAATTAAGGCTGCAACCCCTTATTTATTTATCTTGTTTGTTTGTCTTTTGTTTTTTGATTTATGTCCTGGGGCTTCAGGTATTCTCCTTCCTTTTTCTTCCTCTTGGGGAGGGGGAGGGGGAAATAAAGGAGTGAAAGAGGCAGGAAGGAGCTGGAAGTTTCCAAAATCTTAAGTGCTTAAGATAAGAGTGAAACCTTGGTGTTTGTGCAGTTGTTTCTGACTGATGACTTGTTGTGGAGGTGGTGGACCGCAGCATGTTGAAGATAAAATGCCTTTCTTTACTGTGTGTGTCTTTTGCTGCTAAGACTTTCCCTCCATGTGTGCAGGAAGCTTTCATTGTAAGAGTAGTAGTTGCGAGAGATGACTTGTGACAGAACTGAATGAAAGGATAGGTTCTGCTTTGAGAGCTGGAAGAGAGAGGCAGGAACAGCTGCCCCTAAAGGAACCCACAACATCAGGGCTTCTTTACTTTTGAAGGTATAGCATAAGAAAAAATAATGTGGCTTCATGTGGTGTAGGAGGGATGCTGCAGTTCTTTCTGGCAGTATGGTGTTAGAACCCTGTTCAGGATGTAGGTTGAACAAAACGTCAAAATATGTTTGTGAAGAGTGTTCATTTACAACAGCAGGACAACTGCACTGAGTTCAGAGTACTGGTTTGCTAGGATGTTTTTGAAAGGTATCCTGGTTTCAGCTGGTGTAGAGTCAATTTTCTTCCTAGTAGCTGGTGCAGTGATGAGTTTTTTGGCTTTAGTCTGAGAAGAATGCTGTTAGCACGCTGATGTTTTAGGTGTTGCTAAGAAGTGTTTATCCTGATTAAAGACTCTTCACTCTCTCATGCTCTGCTGGTGAGGAAGGGCACAAGAAACCGGGAGGAAGCAGGGACAGGGCAGCAGGCCTGAACCAGCCAAAAGGATATCCCATACCATAGAGCATCATGCCTAGTCTGTAAGCTGGGGGCGTTGGCTTGAAGGGGCTGATCGCTGCCTGGGAATGGGCTGGGTATCATTCAAGTGAGTGGTGAGCAGTTGTATATCACTTGCTTATTTCTTCCTCTTTCTCTTTCCTATTTTTATTATTCTAATAATACTATATTTTACTTTGATTTCCATTATTAAACTGTTCTTATTTCAATGTATGGATTTTTTTTTTTAATTTTTTTTTTCTGATTCTCCTCCTCATTGCACTGGGAGTGGGGGGCTAGCAGGTACTGTTACCATACAGGTGCAACAAATATGCATTATTCTGCAGTATGAGTTCCACAAAAGCTAAATATACTAACCTATAAGTGACATTGTGTATGAGCAATAATGCAGACTGCTGGCATGTTGTTCTCTGATAAACAAGCCTGCTTAGGTGTTTTCATGTATTGTTGCCATAGTGCTTGAACAGTTTCCAAATATTTGTATGGAAGAGACCACCTTTTCCTTCCTCTCTAGCCTACAGGAGGAATAGCGTAAGTAGTCCGTAGGGATACTTGCTTGTGTAAATTTGCTTGTATGTATGTTTTGTTAGAGAAAACTACTTTAAATAACATTGAAATTGACACTCATGACTGTTCGTTAACCTGAGTTAATCTGCTGCATTCTGTACTGCTCAGTCTTCTGCTATAGACCACTTTTACATTTTATACTGAGCATGGACAGGAAAAAGCCTGGAAGGCTGCAGAAGGAAGAAAAGTGTGAAGAGTTACAGAAAGAATTTCCACCTCTGAATGCTCAGGAAACACGAAGGCTTATCCTATCAAGAGTTTTGAATGCTGTCAAACAACATCTCAAGGGCATTGTCTGGGTTTTAACTGGAGAGAGAAGAAGTACAGTTAGGAAGTTCAAAGTGTTTCATGTTGGAAGGCCACATTTTGTAGATTATGGGCATACTAGTCATAGAACGTGTCTTCTCGTGTAGCATTTAGCTAAGTGTATTTTAGTTAGTTTGAACTTGTCAAAGTAACTGTGCAGTAGAGCAACATTTGATTCAAGTGGAGCAGTTCAATTAGTAGCTGATGTGTCATAAACTCGCAATGTCACATCAGAGTTGTATGCTGTATACGTGTTCTCTCTGGTCCTACCGTGACAGGACATCTTGGTTTAAATAAAGTGGGATTCTCTTTGTAGTGCTGCAGAATTCTTAGTTAGTCACTGAATCAGCCAGAAACTGCTAGGCAGCAGTGCTTTGTAGGGAGAGAATGGATACCTTTCTTTGACTGTAAGAAGCTTGTAGAGGAGAAAAAAGTACCTTAGATGGAACTTCCTGCTCAGGGTAGCTGACTTGCTTCACTCTGGCCTCACTCCACAACTCTTAGTTGTATGCAGTTGTTAGGAAGGGGTAAAAGAAACTTAAACAGCAAGGGACTTGAGTACCATGGTGATGGGTGTGAAATGTTACCAACAGGA
>JBCJKH010012266.1:11273-22852 GCA_039877255.1 Loriculus beryllinus
CCATGGTGATGGGTGTGACATGTTACCAACAGGAAATAGGCAGACAAAATGTAAACTGTTGATTGTTTTCACTGGTAGCTTGGATGTCATTCTCTTTGTTTGAATTTCCTCTGGCCAGCCTTTCTTTGCTGCAGGTCAAACTGTTGAAGGTACATTCCACTGTTGTACAAATAAATGACTAGTGAGCAATAGGAGATAGAAGTATTCCTTTGTTTTAGAGCAAGTCAGGATTTTCAGTGCTGTTTGTGTATGCCTGGAAAGACAAACTTGTCTGCAGCCACACCTGTCCTTGTTGCTTAGAGAATTTTGTGACACCCCTTGTTTCCTCTGATGTTTGATGAGAAATGCAACACCTCCATCATGCTTCATAACTGTCTTTTACCAAAGGTCTTTGCAAAATGAAAATACTCTCTTAGTCTGTTAGTCTACTAGATCTTTTAAATTTGCTGTGCCGTACTTGCATAAGTCCTCTCTGTAAACAGTTGCTGATTTTGATGCCTGTGTCTTTCTTTCATCTGCTGAATGCTCTCTCTGCAAGCCTGTACCAAAGATCTATTTTGAAGCGTTTGCTCTGTGCTTCAAGCTGTTGGCAAGCTCTGCTATGAAAGTGCTACGTAGAGGCTAATGTGGTAAGCCTTGCTAACTAACACAGCAGCCTTGCATCATAGCTGCTTTGCATTTCCCCCTTCTTGTCTTCCTTGCTTCTCCCTTTCTCCTCCTTCAGCCCGACCCCCAAACCTTATCCCACCAAATTTGGTGTGTGATAACTTCACATTCGTAAGAGGCTCAAGGTACATAGTGATCTATACTCGAAGGGGAAATTTAGGGAGACATAGAGAAAGGGAAGTGTGATTCTTATTTCTGCTAGTATGGTAGGCAGACTAAAATCTAATTGTTATCAGTTGCAGATCCCTTTTATGCTTTTGTGCGCCTGTTTTGTAATTTTGCTGAGTAAAACCACACCTTGTTCAAATTTGTATTTTTCTCTGAAAACATTTGCAATATTGGGGTGAACTTGTGTTATCGCATTGGCATTTTCAGTCTCAGACTACAGGAGGAAAACTGAGATAATAGATTTTAAGTGTTTCTTGAAAAAATCGGCTCCCACTTTCTGACAGTGGGATCTGAGATCACTAGTGATACCTGGATCAGGCAGGCAGGGTGGTGGAATTCAGCATGACAAATGCTTTTTGTAATTCTTGTGTAACTGTCATCGCAATGGCCTTTGGTAGTGTTACTGAAGCAGTGCAGCAGATTTGTGTTAGCAGATGAAAGTGAAGTAATGTGCCTGATACTTCGGACTGTGATGTCACTGTGGAAGCAGGCTGGAATATAGTGTAGTGTGAGAGGGTAAGAGTAATGCATTTCTAACTCTGGACAAATACAGATATTTAGCTTCCATGCTAAATGTGGATTTCTTTGTAGCACATTGATGCAAAACAGTATTTTTTTATAGAAAATCAGATGGAAAAGAACCTATTTAAAATATTGAAGTAATGAGAGAAACTTGCTCCTATAGTTTTGTGATTATGATTACCTAGGTAGGACTTCTGTTCTAAATGCAGATAGGACTTCTGTTTTTGCTTTACAATTAAACAGAAAAAATACTTGCTCGAACAGCAGAGCAGGACTAAGTCCTTTCTGCATGTAAGTGTTACATTAACCTGAACTTTCTTATGGTTACAATTGATACAGAGCATAGTAAATAGCCTGTACTGCAGTTGAAGAAAAATTAGTACATTTTACTGGAGATGTCTGTGGCAACTGCCATACGGACTTCTTAACCAATCTTCAGAATGCTTTGGGAATTCAGAAAGTAAAATGAGAATGGTAATACTAGGTGGGAATCCTGAATATTTAAAATTGTTTGTTGCTCAGCTTCTAGAAATGAAAATTGCTCATTTTTAGAATACCTGTTGTCTTGTTACTGACTGCTCATGTCAAAATGATGAAAGATATGTTTTTGTCATGGAGCCCATAGCAAATACAGAAGAATAAAAATACTGTATGTAGAGCTTGCTATTGAGCAATCTGTGGCAGAAAATTGTTCATACAGTATTAAATAAAAGAAAAATAATAATTATTTTTTCAAACATGATGATGTCCACCTGTCTGTAAAAGACATGGTATGATCAAAATCTTTGTTAAAGATATTATAAAGATACGTAGTATAAAAATGGACTTACTTGGAAATTGGTGTATTGGCTATGGTTTTATAGGGGACTGAGTTCTAAGTGGACTTCTGTTTTGTTGTTCCAAGCTTGTCAGTGGTTGACTAAGCTCCTCTAAACATAGTCCGTCTCAGCAAGATTGCTGTATGGTCCAAGTTGGTTTATATTTGTAGCAAGTAATTGTTGTAACCTTGCCATAAAACAGAACTTGAGGGAGACAGAACTTAAAATGAGGGGGTGTTAATATATTCTTGGTACAGTACAGACTAGAGGCAAGATAGATGAGCCTGAATAGTTTCTATCATGAACAGTCAAACAAATGGATTGGACAGAAAAACGAAGATATAGAAAGGAGGAGTTTTACCTGTCATACAACAGGTCAGTGATAGATACTGAAACAAAGTCTAGTGCTTATCTTCTTGTCTGATGCAGCTTTGTGTTCAGTGGTAGTAGTGTAGACTTTTGAATAGGAGTTTGCAAACTACTTGTTTTAGATAAATGCATTTATGTATTTTGCTCTGCTTTGGTGCTTATGTGGACTGAAAATAGGGGCACTGTGATCGCTTTTCATACTTGTCCAATTATTGTTCCTCACCACTAGTGACTTTAAGCTGCTTGGGATAAGGTGTTAACTTCTAATTTCTTAGATCTGTTTCTTTTGCATGCTGGTGTGGACATGTAAGAAAAGTACTTAGATTCTTCACTTGCATTAGTTTTTCAGTGCTGTCTTGTAGCTTAGATGCCTTCTGAGCATTTGGTCTGGACTTTCTGTACTGGTTTGAAAAAGTGGAGAAATTAAGAAAAGTGACCTGTAGTTTTCTCTGCAGCAGGAAAGTAACATGTGGCCCTGTTGCCTGGTCTACATTCTGAAGTGAGAATGAATCTGCATGTTGTGTGTTTGAACTAGCCAAGGTTTATATTGGCTGGGGTAGAGTTAAATTTCTTCGTAGTAGCGTGCATGGTGGTGTGTTTTGGATTTGTGCTGAAGCTAGTGTTGATAACACAAGGATGTTTTAGTTACTGCTGAGCAGTGCTTACACAGTGTGAAGGCCTTTTCTATTTCTGCTTTTCACACTGCCCTACCAGCAAGTAGGTTGGAGGTGCACAGCTTTCTCCTAGCCAAAACCATTACATTTGTATTCAGGGTGTTTCTTGCATTGGTAAAATTTACAAAAGGTCCTGTGGTACCTGGGCAAGGGCTCAAAGTTGGGTAAAGCAGTGGAAGGCCGCAGAGGCAATATTTAGTTAACAGCCTTTTGATAACTTTTTTAGAATAACCTTCCCAGTGTAGGGAATGTCAAAGTGGGCAAGTCAAAGACAAACATCAACTTGAGGAGTTTTGTTAGAATGTGAATTCTCCTGGACTGATGTCTCTTTTCACTTGGATTCATGTCTTCATGTTCCAGGTGAAAAGGTATATGTAAGATGACTGTAACACTAATAGAACTATAAACTGTTTGCAAACTGATTGATTTATTATTATCACCCCTTTCTTCCCTGTTGGTATTAGTGTTGCATTTATCAGGATGCTGCCATTTGAATGATCACTTTTTTTGACTATGAGCCGAGATGCTGGAATATTTAATAACTGTTATTCAGCATCAGTAGCAGAGGCATGTTGAGACCAGTGTAGTGCTAAACTTAATTCTGCAATGCACAAACACAACATAGTCAAATGCACACACCTCACTTTCTGTCTGAACTAGTAGGAAACATCCATCAGATAAACCGTAAGCAGCTGCTCATATTTTTATCATTGATATTTACATCTGATATAGAGTGGATTTAGCAGTTTGGCTAACTAGTTTCACAAGGCAGAAGTTATGAGAACATTCTATTCACTAAATCAAAGGCATCAGATACTTAGTCAACCTTGATGCATGTTTATGTGTTAAGATATACAAAGTGATCTGTCGCCATGTTCTGCACTGTATAAGATGGCATCTACATCAGGCCACTTGCAGTAGAAATATTACTGGAGAATAAATGTAGAGGGGAAAGAGGGAAACATGGCTATAAAGTTGAGGTTGAGAGGAGAGAAACAAAGGCAGTAAACCTAGTGGTAGTTGATGTAATTGTCAGACTTGTATTCATGCATTTGATAGCTGAATAAAATAATGTTGATATTTTGAAATAGCTTCTTCAAATTATGCATTTAAGTTTATAGTATGATCAACAGATTGTAAAATAGGAAAAGAGAAAATAAGATGTTGTCATAGGATTAATTTCACCGAGTTGTAAGTTGTGGGGATTTTTTATTTTTTTTCTTTTTGTTATGCCACAATTTAACAGTGTTAATTTAAGTTTTGTCGTTTAGAAATTGATCCAAGTGCAGTGTTTTAGCTCCCTAGCAAAGGGTGAAATTATAATGATAAATAATAATGCGATTAATTTCCTGGAATGAGGAGTATCTGCGTAACATTTCATTTGTGGATGTTGCAGAATGTTGCTTCAGAGTATGTCTTGAGTCTGTGAGCTGCTGCTGTTGAAGGGTTGACAACAAGATGTTCCTAGGAGGAACAGCTGAGGACTTTGGGCTTGTCTGGTTTGGAGGAAAGGAAGTTGAGGGGCTACCTTATTGCTCCCTACAGCTTCCCAAGAAGTGGAGAGGGAGATGCTGATCTCTTTTGCCTGGGGTGCAGTGACAGGACACCTGGGAATGGTTCAAAGCTGTGTCCATCAGGGGAGATTCACACTGGACATAAGGAAGCATTTCTTTACCGAGATGGTGGTCAAACAGTGGAACAGGCTTTCTGGAGAGGTGGTGTATGCTCCAAGCTGTCAGTGTTTGAGGCATGTGGACGCTTTCTTTAATTACATTATAACCTCTGTTAGCCCTAAAATGATCAGGCAGTTTGATGGTCAGTGTAGGTACCTTCAACTAAAATATTTTCTTCTAAAAAGATTAGGCCTTGTGAGAAAGGTGCATGGCATAACTGAAAACACAGGAAAACTCCTGGTTTCAGTTGTATTGATAGGTTGAGTTAAAGGCCTATGACCCTGTGAAAGGATGTAGCCTGTTCCTTGTTAATTTAACCTGGCATAAAATCCTAGCTTGCATTATGAGTGAACTTTTACACCCCCTCCCGTGTTTCCTGTAAAAAGAAAATATTCTTGAAAAAAAAAAAAAAAGCCCAACCTAAACCAAATGAACAACAAAAAACCCCAAACAACCAAACCCACAAAGCCAAACCAAACACAGGTTCAAACAGTTAGGTAAACTTGGGGTTGCTAAGTGCTTCCCCTTTGTGATGCAATAGCTTTCTGCAGCTGACTTGTCTTTTAAGTCTTCCCTTCCTCTCCTCTGAAATTTACTATCCTCTACCTTAGACATATCCAAGACCACTAATTCTTCTCTCCAAATTCCTCTTCCATCTACTTCATCTCACAGCTACTAGCATACTCTTCCTTATACCTATTGCCCAGGGAATTCTTGCGCACTTGCTCTCTTCTCCTCATTTCTTCATTTGGTTTCTGGCAAAGATTTCATGTCCTACCAGCAACTGCAGAATTTGGATCCTCCTCCGGGGATGGGATTTACAATCAATTAAACAATGGCCGTTGATTCTATACCTAGGAAAGGGGAGAATTAGTTTGTTGGTAAAAGGGATGCTGTTAACTTGATTTAGGTCTAAAAATATTACTCCTTTAGAGAAATCTTGTGTTAAATCTTTTGGCGTTTGAAATACGTTAAGAAAGACACTCAGAAAATGGTACCTGCTTATGTATTCTGAACGTTGAAGAGAATGATCCAATATCTGATAACCGATTTATGTAACATAGTATAATCATATTCAAGGCAAGCGGACAGTAATCTCTTTCTTTCCTCCATAGAGTTCACTTTAAAAAAATAAAAATTCTTGGGCTTCTAGATCTGTCTTTGTCTTCTGTGTGTCTCTGTTCGGCAGTTTTCAAAAGGCTTTTCAGAGAAGCTTGGCTAGACTGAAGAATAGTTGTAGTGTACTCTAGTGTATTTTCAGGAGTAAAACAAGTGACCTGGGATAGTTCTTGTGCTGGTTAATAATTATTCTAATTTATTTGATAGTTGGATATAACACACACATTTGAACTTTCCTACATGCTTAATTTAGATCTAAAAAAGTCTTCTCGTGTTCTGTATGTTGTATTAACTCTTTATTTCTGGACTACTTACAGCTATGATTTTAGTCTATGTATCTTCAAAAAGCTGACTTTGCAACTAGCAAAAAGTCACTTGGTAAAAATATACTGGTTTTTCAGCTAAAAAAACAGAGAACTGTGGATGTTTAGTGGAACATCTTTTGGAATTTAGAGAAAACTACTCAAAATCCATTTAGTGCAATAAACGTCATTAATCACTGCTGTATAAAAAAGCCCTTATTGGGGGTTTGGGAAAGCTGGGGGAATGCAGTTAGTAAATATGTTGTCAGTTGGACTTTGCCTAGACTATTTCAGACCAACAGCAGACATCATTTTAGTGTTAAACTACTGTGATTATAAGGAATATTTCTGATGTCTCTGATAGTTGGTGTGGATGACTACAGCTCAGAGTCTGATGTGATTATTATACCTTCAGCCCTGGACTTTGTCTCACAAGATGAAATGTTGACGCCATTGGGAAGACTGGACAAGTACGCTGCAAGTGAGAACATATTTAACAGGTATGCTTTTTAAATGTCCTGTCTGGCTAACGGTACGCAAACTATGCATCTGATTCAACTCTGACAAGCCAGTTTGCATGAGATACAAGTAATTAAAGAAAACCCAATAACTTTACAGAATTCTTCAGTTTCCACTCCTTCTGTTTGCTGGTACTCCTACTTAGAGAAAGCACGATAGTAGTGATAACAGAAGAATGTTTGCTTACCTTCTCAGTAACTGTGGCTCAGGATTCCTTGAACTTTTTTATTAATTGGACCACATCCTTTTTTTTTTATTTTTTTTTTTGTGGATACTTACATTCCTGTAGACACAGGACTAGAAGATAAGTGAACTGTACCTGTAACTCTGTGTGGAAAGTCACTTTAAGAAAACACTTAATGAAAGGTCAGGAGAGGATAATGAAGAGCACTCTAGATTGCCTGAGGAGCCCAAGGAGTGTTCTGCAATATCATCCTCATCCATAGTTTACAGTTTGAGTATTGCTGCTTCTGGGTACTGAAAGTGAACTTGCCCAGATAATACTGTGGTCTGCATTTCCACTGTTTTGTTTCTGTAATGCCACTGAGCTAGTGGCTTAATTTAAAAGCACAGGTATTGTAGCATACTTCAGATAG
Source organism: Loriculus beryllinus (assembly GCA_039877255.1). Taxonomy (NCBI): domain Eukaryota; kingdom Metazoa; phylum Chordata; class Aves; order Psittaciformes; family Psittacidae; genus Loriculus; species Loriculus beryllinus. Next base: position 18,700 of record JBCJKH010012266.1, read on the forward strand.
GAACATATACCCCATCCCTTGTACACAGACATTCTGCAATGGAATGGAGAAACTCGACACCAGCATTTTAATTGTAACTAAACAGCTACAAAATCATAGAAATGTATAAAATATGTTAAGGTTGAGGTTTTCTGGTATTTTATTTTAACGTAGTTTTGTTTGGGCTCTAAGTAAATCTTTAATAAAGCATGTTTGCTTTTATGTTGAATTCTTAATTCAGTGGTATGCAGAAGATAAGTCTGTGATCAGCCATCCTTTAGGTTAGCCTCTTTCGGTTTTTATGGCCTGAGTTCCATAAGGGTTTAGCTCTGTGCTTGAGTCATATGAAGTGTACTTAAAATTCCATACTACATGTATGAATGTACCCCAGTTTGGGAGGTTTTCATTCTGACTGAAGCTAACAATTATAGAATGGCTTCTTTTATTATAATCTGCAAAAACCCATATGCATAAATAAGTTCTGAAATGTTTGATTTTAAAGTTTTCTCTTTTCCTAAAATCCAAAGTTTGTTGTATTTCACAGTCTGAGATGACACCAGCAGTTTTCTAACCAGGAGAGAATTCTTCCATGTTTGACTTCATGGGAAGGGGGGGAAGAGCAGCCTTTAGGGCTATAGGTGACAAGTCTAATAAAAGCCAGCAGGGAGGAGAACAAAATCAGAAACTCAAGTTCTGTGACTTGAATTTTAAACAAGAGTGGTCCTAATGTTTTACTTGCCCATTTAAGAAAAAACTGTTTCTGAGTCTCTCAGTATAGATTGCATGGAGTGTTGGGGCATGCATAAGCTTGAAATCTTTTTGATGACACTGCCCAGCTTTACACATCCTATACTTGCCTGTGGAGAAGATGGGGGGAGAAACTATAGTTTTCTCAGGTTTCTTTTTTCTGGTTTTTTGTATTAACTTGTTTGATTTTTGCTGATATAAACGCATTGTTTAATCCTAGATTTCTTTTCAGGCCTACTGTGTTATGTAGCATAGGAAAATAAAGGAAATAGTATATGATAACCATTAGTGATATAACTGTGAATAGCAATTATATCACTCTAATTGATAGTAACTATTGTGGGCAGTTTATGATGATTCAGCATTAGTCAGTCCCAGGATTAGCTGGGGAGATGTTTGTTAGACACATGAATTGGAGCATTTTGTAGGGAAAAGATATGGATAAACAACTTTGTTAGTATGGTGTAATCACATGCGATTACATATGTGTAGTTTATTTTATGATTAAGTTGTTAATGTTTTGGTTGCCCTGTGACCTTGAACCTGCATTAGCATGGAAGCCTCAAAATACAGAGGTCCAAACCCTTGAAATGTAATCATATCGCTCTGGGATGCTGTTCAGCTAACACAAGATGCCTCACCTCTTCCGGCTGTACTGAGAAAGAGCGCCATTTTACCTAACCTATTTTTTCAAAGATACACAGTGTGGGCACAGCTTTTAGCTGCATTTGTTTTTTGGTTTTTTTTTTTAGGTAGATGAGCATGGCTCCCAGCTTTCCCCTTAGAGAAGAATCTGTAAGAAGTATCTTGTCCTGGAGATTACTGTTCTGTAAACTTAAACAGCAGAAGTTCAGGTTAGATATAAGGAAGGAATTCTTTACTGTGAGGGTGGTGAGGCAATGGAACAGACTGCCCAGAGTTGTGAATGCTCCATCCCTGGCAGTGTTAAACGCCAGGCTGGACAGAGCCTTGGGTGACATGGTTTAGTATGGGGTGTCCCTGCCCATGGCAGGGGGGTTGGAACTTGATGATCTTAAGGTCCTTTCCAACCCTAACTATTCTATGATTGAGCCTGAGTAAATTAGGGTAAGATTTTTTCTTTTCTTTTTTTTTCCTCTAAAATGGATGAATTTGCTTTTACTGTTTAGTTTTTTGCCTTCTTTTTTTTTTTCCCCTCATAATACATCTTTTAAGGTATTGTTTCTCTTTGCATTTGTTTTTACTGTAATTTTCTGCCTGGTGTGTCGTTTACATATGTATTGTATTTGCAGTGTGTGACTTTTAACAATTAATACAAAAGCTTAGTCTCCTTTGAGAAGTTTCCTTGAGCAGTCATGATTTCTCAGCTCTGATGTGACTGAAGGCCAGAGCCTGTTACTCTGAGGTGGAAATGGATCTATATCCCCATCCTAAAAATATTTAACAGCTCAGACTTGGAACTTGCAAATAGAAATTGCTTCTTCATTTAAATATGTATGAATTTTGACATGGTGAACTGAAGAGAGTGAGGTATGGAATTCTTTAACAGCTTTCCAAATGGTGGAAGGATTTGCCGTGTGACAGTTTTTGGCATGTTATGGTCTACATCCTCACTGTTTTGAGTGTGGCTGATCAGCACCACAGATGTCTTAGGCTACGAGAATGAAGTGGAACTTGACAAATATTATAAGCTCCTCTTTGTAGAATTGTGGAATGATTTGTGTGGAAAGAAACCTTTAAAGGTCACGTAGTCCAACTCCCCTGCCATGTGCAGGGACACCTTCCACTTGGCCAGGTTGCTCAAAGGCCCGTCTGACCTGGTCTCAAACACTGGGGATAGGACATCCGCCGCTTCTCTGGGCAAGCTTCTCTGTCAGTGTCTCACCACCCTCACAGTAAAGAACTTTTTCGTATAACTAATCTAAAACTACCCTCTTGCAGTTTAAAGTGATTCCCCCTTGTCCTGTCACTACTTGTTAACAAATCCCTCTCCAGCTTTCTTGTAGGCCCTCTTTATGTACTGGAAAGCTGCTATACGGTCTCCCGTGAGCCTGAACAAGTCCAACTCTCTCAGCCTGTCTTGTATCTGAAATCTAAGGCAAATGGAATAATTTTTATAGTTTTATTAATAAAGAGACAGCCTTTGAACCAAATTGGAGAAGCATTTCTAGCATGTGCTTTAATAATCCAGTATCAGATTGCATCAAGAGTAGATGCCGAGAAGAAAGTCAAAACCTGAAACAAGGTCTCCTTGTGTCTGGTAGTGCTGGTATGTTGGTGCATGCATGCTTGGATGAAGATTCCCTTTTGCTGTTTGCTTTAAAATCTAATTGCTGGTGTGCAGATTGCAGCACAGCTTTTGTGTCTTCTCATTTTAAAAATTCTTTGTTGGTTTTACTAAGCTTATTAATGTTAACTTGCTTCCATTTCTCGTTAAGAAGGCTCAGAAGTATAAAATGCTCACCATTTGATCTGTTCATATAGTGAGTTCTTGAAACACAGGCCCTTCCTTTTGATCAGCTTACTTTGTAGGAATTGTTGTTGCACTTTCTTTTCAAACCAAAGCAAATCTTGGTAGCAGACTCTCAGTCATCACTGTGATCAGTTTTGGCTATCAAGACTATGTCTACAGATCAAGGTAGATATTTTTAAGCTATGCGTTTGTCATACCTCTTTGTGTTCTAAGGTACTTACTTGCTTTTCCCTGGGGAGAATACCTGATGTCTTCTGAAATAGTTTAACTCCAATATACTTGTAGAGCAGCACTCAGTAGTAACTGAAGATATATCTGGAGTCAAAGAAGGACTAAGTGTAGGTGTGTGTACATCTTATCAGTAGCACTTTTCGCTGTTGACAGTGTAAGTAAAAATTTGGCCGAAAGCATTCTGAGTAACTTGTCTTTTTTTGGCTAAAATATATGCTTCTGACTTTATGGCGCAGACATGGTTTCTTGTTTGGTTGGTAGAAGGTAACCTACTGGCTTTTAGACTCCAGATGGCAAAGATTAACAACAGAAAGAAGGCCGTGTGTGAAAATTATTTTAATGTGGTTATCTGATTCCTGACTGCAACAGTCACAATATAAGCCTTGGTTTTACATGTCTGTGATTCTGGAAAACAGTTCAGAAGTTTTCAGAATGTATATATTCTGTTTCATTAACTGAGAAATAAATTTCTTTCCAAGGAATTAAGGGCAATAATAAATTTGTAGATGTATCAGATCTAAGCCATAAGCCTTTCCAGTTCCCTACTTCCACTTTGTCAAGAATGCAGTTTTACTATGTATTTGAAAATTGGGCCTTGCATGCAGAATATACCCCCACTAAAACAGAAGAATGCTGTTTTGAATGCGTATCATAGAATCATAGAATAGTTAGGGTTGGAAAGGACCTTAAGATCATCGAGTTCCAACCCCCCTGCCATGGGCAGGGACACCTCACACTAAACCA
>JBCJKH010012267.1:0-16715 GCA_039877255.1 Loriculus beryllinus
ATCTGTATAGAATCATAGAATAGCTCGGGTTGGAAAGGACCTTAAGATCATCCAGTTCCAACCCCCCTGTCATGGGCAGGGACATCTCACACTAAACCATGTAGCTCAAGGCTCTGTCCAACCTGGCCTTGAACACTGCTAGGGATGGAGCATCCACCACTTCTTTGGGCGCCTTGTGACAGCGCCTCAGCACCCTCACAGGGAAGAGCTTCTTCCTTATATCCAACCTGAACGTCCTCTGTTTCAGTTTGAACCCATCACTCCTTGTCCTATCACTGCAGTCACTAATGAAAAGTCCCTCTCCAGCATCCCTGTAGCCCCCTTCAGACACTGGAATCTGCTCTGAGGTCTCCATTTATCTTCTCTTCGATTTTTGCCATCGCATGGGAGATGCGAGGCACTTACACTGACCTGAGTTACAGGAGACAGGTATGGGAACAGATATTATGAACTCTGTGGGTAGGAGAAAAATTATCCTCCTTACCTGTACAAGAAATTTATGTGCTTAACTGAGGACAGTGAGTCACAGCAGCCCAGTTCTTCCTGGGAATCCAATCCTTCCTTGCTTTCCTTCTTGTTTTCCAAGTCTCGCACTGGCGAGGCTGTAATTTCACTGACCAACTTGGCGTAGGAAATAAAGTCAGAAATATTGCTCTGCTCTCAAATACTGAAATGTAGCCAGGATTCCTGGTCCTGTTGTCCTCACGCATGCAGGAAATATATCTTTATGCTTCCATTCCTCCATTTGTGGGAGAGACGGGATCTACAGCAGAAGGGAGCAGTGATTTATTTCATAGACAATGAAGGGTGATATTTTACTTTTATTTTAGCTGAATTAATTTTCTGTCACTTTAGTTTCAGACTTCAGTTGCACAAAATGCCCCCAGTAAAGTCTAGGATGTTACTACCTGCAAGCTTGTTGAAGCCAATAGCTGAGCTCTTCAGTGAATCAGGACCGGTGTTCTGACTAACATTCAGGATTATGCTCCAAGGGAAAGATATACAGCTATACAAGCTAATAAAGCAATACAGGGACCACTGTTTGTCCCTAAAGAAACATGGCACAACATGACTTCTGTCACTTCATCTAAGCAGGCTTTCCCCCAGAAGAAGGTGGTCCCACTGTGTAGTGTGAACCAAATTCTGATGTAGATCAGTTATGCACAGTGAGTTTTGTCTGCATGTTCTTACCATGCTGCATACATGAGGTCCCTTTTACTGCAAGAAGAATAAGCATCCTTATGTTATTTACCCTCAGTTTCCACAGTGAACATTTAATGAAGTAAAACCACCTTCACTCCTTTGTTGGAAGAGGGGAGTTGCTTCCACATCCCTGGTGCTTTCCAGCAACTCAGGTTTCTTTCCTAAGCAAAGAGTGCACTGTTGTTGTTAGTATTGTCAGGAATCTCCCAAAATGCAAACAGACTGGAGCAGAACAAGAACATCTGCAAGAACATCTGTAAGAAACCCCAGAGCCTGTAGGTCTGGGTGAGCCATGAATTCCAGTGATGGCAATTTTAAAGTCTAGGATCCTCAAGGCCAGCTCTCTGCTGTTGCAGTCACCACCTCATAAACTTAGCAAGTTCCAGGAATTAGTTTATTTTCTCCCCTTGGAAGACAGGTCCAGAATCTCATTGCTCCAGTGGTTAAAAGACATCTTCCACTTTCCAACCTAAATTTATTCATGACCAGTTTATCCCCATCTGTTTTGATGCCAACCTTGTCTTTAAGTGTAAATGGCATTTCTCCCTCTCTGATATTTAGCTCCCATTTTATTTATGGAGTATGATGGTATCTTCTCCATGCCTGTGTTCTGCTGAGCTAAACAAGTTGAGCTCTTTGAGTCTCCTAAACAGGGCACTCCCCTCCTCAGATGCTCATCGTTGCCCTTCTCTGCACCTATTCCAGGTTGAATTCATCTTCCTCAAACATCTTGAACTAAAATTGAACCTTGGAGTCCCACAGCTCTGTTTAATGCCGCTTATAGGAACACCAAGTTAGAGAGCTCCATTTAAAAGCTATGCTTCATTTTGAGCTAGTTGCATTCCTTCTCCTGCCACCTCTATTGGAAATCTGCTGCCTGATCTCCACCATTACCTTATACACATTGAACTTTGCAGGCATAGTGTTTTCCTAAAACTATGGGAAGTCATTCACATTAAGCATGCACAGTTTGGTCGTGCTGAGGTCCCACTGGTCCATGATAGTCATCCTGGGGTCAATTAATATCCAGCATCTTTGCCTCTCCCACCTAAATGAGGAATTCCAATTTGTGGAATACTCTTTCAGTGTTGGCTGTCCTTGAATTTTTAATATGGAAGGCCATCTTGCTTGGTGCACTTTCAGCTCTTTACCCATGCTGCCTCTTCTGCAGTTCAGGGAGTGAGCCCTAAATCCATATCTACATGCTACAAGTAGGTCTAACATGCTATCCATTATAACCCTGGAGTGAACTGTTTTCCTTTCCACACCCAGGTTTCTTTAAGAAGGAAATCAAGCAGTTCATCCATAACAGAGCAAAATATTTGATGTAGGTGATCTGCAGGGTCAAGGTACTGAAGCAAAAGAGAAAGGACCCAGTTTGATAATACGAATGCACAATATTATCTCAGAGTTCCCTACCAGCAGACATCGCACATGCTTCTGAAAATGGGTGGAATTTAGAGATACCATTTCCTCCTCTCAGTAAAACTAAAACCAAGTTCAAGAAGCCTGGAGGAGTCCGTGGAACAAGTCCCAGGGATGGGGAGAAAGTGCCATGGTCTTTACTGAACCACTTACCATGACTCACTCCAGTGACTCATCAGATCCCAGTTCAGGAGTGAAGCAGGAAGAGTTGCCACCATTTCCAGCTCGTTTTCCCTCATCCTGGTCCCCAGAGCTCTGCTGAACAGACTCAGGATTTCTCATCAGGAAGTAGCATGAAAAGGACATTACAGATGCTATTTCAAGACACTGCAAGGAATTTCCTTCCACTTGCATGGAAGGAACTTCTCTGTTGTGTCTGCTGCCAACATCAGATCTCAAAACGCTGAGGTCCACATCACAGTGAGAATTCCTTTGTGTTTATGTCCCTAGTTTAGCAATCAGGAAACTGAGGCACATGTGGGGTTGCTCCATCCCTGGCAGTTCAAGACGAGGCTGGACAGAGCCTTGGGTGACATGGTCTAGTGTGAGGCATCCCTGACTGTGGCAGGGGGTTGGAACTGGATGATCTTAAGGTCCTTTCCAACCCAAACCGTTCTATGATTCTATGACATGACTGCCTGCCAGGGAGCAGCCAGCGAAGCCAAGAACGCAATGCTGGTTGCTCCTGAAGGTGATGGACACTTCAAAACCAAGCCTCATGGGGCAGGTTGCTATTAGTCATATCTTCTCGGCATAAGAACCCTGGAGGAGGATGGTTAGTGCTGCTGAGTCAGAGGGTCAGGCCCTGAATGAGGTGAGAGCTGACTTCCCAGGCAGCCAAGTGCCACCACATGTACTTGCCACCCTTTCTAGGAGTAATCTTCCAAGTAGAAGTCACGATAAGGGCAAGGTGCACTTTCTAAAGGGAGCATACTCATTTGCTGTTAATTTTGCAACCCAAAATCTGACACCCACCAGGGGAATTTCTCTCTTTCTCTTTTTTGGCACCGGATGAGAAACATTTCTTTCAGTCTTTTGTTTCTCTTCTTTTCTGTCTTTAATGCTTCACTTGAGGGGATATAGGCAATCAGGGCTGTAATGCAGGGAGCTCAAGGAAATTGCAAGTGACTCAGGATGCAGAGCATTTCATCTAAACAACTCAACTCCTCACTGCAACTTTTTCCATAGTCAGAGCCACATGGCTCTGAAAGTCCCACCAAATGTTGAAAGGGATGGAAAGAAATGACAAATACTTTATGAACTTCTCGCTGGCCTGGCACTAGAAACAGTCATGGGCCAAAGGCAGGTCATAGTGGATGCAGCCAGCTCTGGTGCAGAGCACAGCCACTAGCTCACAACTGCACTTTCAGGAATACACGATCGGTTGTGTCCTCCTTGGCTGAGTCCTCCTTGGTTGCTCAGTTGTCTTCTGAGGAAGACTGTACCCAAGATGGAGAGCAGAGGGGTTGAGCTGTCTCCCATTGTTGTGGAAAGTCATAGGATCACAAGAGAAACAAGTTGTTCCTCAGTTTCTCCATCAGCAAAATCGAGGTCTGAGTCTCCACTGCCTTGTGAAATAGGAAGAGATCTGGAGCCAAACTGGAAAGTGTCTGCAGAGACACCAGTGGAAAGGAGCATTTTCCTACATTGGATGAAAGTTTAGCCTGCAAACACCTCCGTGCTTGGGTGTTGGAACATATTTGTTTGCCCATGCACAAGGTGTCTAAGCTCCCATTATAGTCAATGGAAAGATCCAGCTCACCCTCAGGCACATACCAAGTACTCAGCTCTATGGCTTTGTACCCCTGGTCATCACAGGAGGCCTGAGAGCCTGTGTAGGGGCAACTGAATCAACCCTATACATCATACATACCCTGCCCATGGCAGGGGGGTTGGAACTAGATAATCTTACGATGCTTTCCAACCCTAACTATTCTATGATTCTATGATTCTATCATGGTTAGTCTCTGGTGGCTGAGAAGGAGACAGGAGCACTGGTGGTTGACCAGGACAGACACCATCTAGGACCTAGGAGGCAAGTTTTTCCCAGCTTAGGGACTAGGAGGAGCAGAGTCCAAAACAGGTTTGACAGCAGAGTTGTTCAGATGAATGTGCCCTTCTTGCACTGACCAGTTGGCCACTGCTGCGGAGGAATCTGGAACCATGGGGACATGGGGAACTGCACTGCCTGGCAGGCACTGGAGAGCCTTGGAGACTTGGCTATTCCTACCTCCGGTAACTACACATTTCCAACAGACCTTGGCAGCCCTCCTCAGCTACAGCCTTGTCCTTGCCACCCGGGGCCAATGTAGGGCCAGTGTGTGATTGTGTGACTGACAGATTCCACCAAACACACGTCAGTAAGGTCCACATCTCTTTTCCCCTTCTTTCCCTTCCCTTTTCTTTCATTTTAAATAGAACTCATTGCATTTATGCCACTAAAAACTAGTAGAAAAATCAGAATGTTCCCTGCAATGGCAGTAAAGTTGCCCAGGGCTGGAAGCCTCTCAGCAGGTTCATGAACTGGTTTCTATACATCCTCTGCCTCTATTTTTAAGCTGGTAGCTGGCATTTTGACATTCAAATTGCTCTTCCAAGAGGACAATGAGGAACAGAGAATTACCTCAAACTTCATGGCTGTCATTCAGCCCCCAAACACCTACTCCAAGGTGTGATGCTCAGCCTGACACAGAGAAAGGCAGGATGGGCTCCATAGAGCTTACAAGTCAATAGGCAAACCAATCACCCGTTAATATCATCCTTACAGAGCTGAGGAGCTATAGAGAGGATAGAGGTCACTTGGCTCCTGTTTCTTACCATAGGTTTTCACTTTTGCATCTTCTTCAGGAAAAGATGCTCCCTTTACCAGAAGAACTACCCAGTGCCTCCACCGTATCTGCAAGCGGGCTGTGAACCAGCTTCTCTCTTACCTCAAGGATTTGGCTCCATTTAGATTAACCAAGCCAGGGAGATGTGGAGACAAAAACAACATCCTGACTTCTGAGCCTTACAGATAAGAATGGATGGTTATAGGACTCCACTGTGAGTTATGTAAAAACAGCAGAAAAACTGTTCCTGGCAGCCTGAGACTAGAATTTGGTTCAGCATCGTCATCAAAACTTCCCGACACCAGTTTCTACTTGGAGGTATCTTGATTAAATTCAGCCATAAGCGTCTGAGATGTCTGTAGGATCTAGGTTCTTCACAAGAAGGATTTTATCCCACGCTTCCTTCCAAATAGTGGCAACACTTGCCATGAGTCTCCTGAGGCTCAGATGTTCAGCATCATTTAAGACATAGATGGATCTCTGAGTAAAATCCTGATATACTGTAAGATTTGAATCCTAAGAACTGAGTAGAGGAAAATTTCTCTTCTGAATGCATGGGGAATTAAGCCAGAAATCGGGAGTGAAGGAGCTTGGACTTTGGGCTTGCTCAGCAAAGTATATTAGAGAAAGGACAACCCGTTACCAGAGCTCTGGAATGCAACATCTTTGGGGAAGGCAGAAGAGCATCACCTACTCTCCAAGAGGTCACCCATGACATCATGGAGAGAATTACTGGGAAAATGCCTCTGCACGTAACCTCTTTGCAGTATGTGGGTTCTTGTGCTGGCTCTTGGACATTAAGCAGCAGCATTTCTGTTTAGCAATTGGTCTTCAGTGAGTTGAAGGTGGTGTAGCCAAAAGCAAAAGGTAAACAGTACACTCCAATAATCTGGAAAACTACTTTTCCTACCCATCACCACCGCCAGATGAGAAAAAGCAGAGAAGGATGTTGGAGCTGATTAAATTTTAGAGTGGAATTTTAGAACAGAGTAGAACAGAACAGATTAGAATTGCTCAGTTGGAAGGGACTTACAATGATAATCTAGTACAGCTAAAATGGGATACTGTAATGAAGATCAAGAGGGTAAGTTAGACTAATATGCAGTAAAGGTGGGTAGAAGTTTGCTAACAACGACACTTGAGAGCTGCCTTGAAAATTAATGTGCAAACCCCATAATTTTAAGGAAAATTGTGTGGAGTGAATCTGAAGAAGAAAATATATGAACTTAACCACTGAAAACAACACTTTAAGAGACCTGATGGGCTTGTCTGACCCTTCCTGTAGCTCCATCACATGTTCTTCCAACCATGTATTCATTTAACTGGTTCAGACATCTCTAAACTGCCACCTTACCTTGACAAGGGCCAATATTTGCAGGCTGCAAAGCCAAAATACAGCACTGTGATCAGTTACCCTGCTCTTCCAAATACATAGCAAAGAGTTTTATTTGTCATTGCTGACTGTTAAGGACCATATGTGAGATGTTCTCAGGATACAGGGGAATATCGGAATTGAATAACCTACGCTGTCTTTGTTATCCTAACAGCCCCCAGACTCTCTCTACAGTTAAAGAACAAGGACAGATCACTAATTTCAGCTCAAACTCACCTTTCTTAGTGCTGAGTTTGCAGAGAGCATTTGACTAAACTTCTGTCATTGAAATACAGTTCCATAGACAGCTTTGAGAAGCTGAGATACCACTGTGTAAATAGCTGGTTAAACTCATTAGACTGGACAGAATTTATTTGATGATACAATAGTATTCTTTGTTTTATCTTCTAATAGGTTCTTAGCAGCTCTCACGTGAAGACAATTCAGTGTCTGATTCAGCTGAGAAGTTGTGTCAAGGATGCTTATTGCTTTTAGTTACTGCGCCAAGTCCTACTCTGCCTGCTTGTGCTGTCTTGTTGATTTCACAGGAAGAGCACTGAGGAGTGGAGAAGGACAACCAGGAAAGGAAGACCAATGTGTGCTAGGAGTAGATGCACTTGTAGTCATCTTAAGGATGGGGCAAGGGAAAGGTGTTGGGAAACAGACGGACAGAAACTAATGGCATCAGGGTACAGATCAACATTATCTCAGAGTGCATGTGTACTATGCCTGTGCCTGCTTTTTTAGAGGGAAAATCTGGCAAGAGGCAGGGCAAGAAATGTGGCTACTCTCTGAGCCAATATAGTAAATCAAAGCAAAACTACATGTTGTCTTTGCAAAGTTTTTTGGCATCTTCCTTACTCCAGACCTGGGCCCAAAGTCAATTGGGCTAAATCACACCTAAGTCTTTGTGCCCACAGTTTCCTGCTGGCACACTGGAAGCCTTTAGAGGCACCAGAGCTCTGGGGCCTGGCTGGAAATTCAGCTGGAAGAATCTGGACTTAGATCATATGGAAGATGAAGAACTACTTATCAGTGAGAGAACTGGTGACCATAGCTCAATGTGAATGCTTCTGACACAGGGTCATATTAAACTGGGGGAAGGAAAGAGTGTTGGTCACACAGATCCATGCTAGCAAGTCTAGATAAGTGAAAGTGACACCTTGGCATGCAATTGCCCATGCTATAAATCATACCTATCTCACAGGGTACTGTGGAGCTTAGGAAACACGGTCAAATCAGTCACACTCAGAACAAACTGGAAGGTGGGAGCAAAAAGGAGGAAATGTTTGTAGTTTTTGCAGCTCTGCGCACCCAGGGAATGTTGTTCCCAACAATCCTGCTTCAGCCTGAAGGCCCATGCCCACAGGCGATTCCCAAGATACACTACATCCATTTGAAGGGTTCAACTACCATGCATTTATACAAGCAAGGGTACTTATGTACATACAAACACAATAAAACGAAACAGCTTTGGAGGTACATTTATTTCCTTTCTAGATCCACATCCGGGTTGACTCAGCCTCTGCTCCATACCTTTTCCCTCTTTTCCTCTAAAAGCTGACACCAAAGGCAGTTTTCCCAGCCAACATCTGGAGCTATGCACTGCCTGCTTCATTCTCTCAATACAACTACACAACACACTCATGCATATGCACCCTGGGACCTGCTTGAGTCATCAGGTCCTTGAACATCCTCCTTGGCTGCAGTGTCTGTAGAGACAGTTATTCAAAGGTCAGAGATCCAGAGATGCTTTCCAGGCAGCAAACACAGTTGCACAAAACAATCCTGGGAATGAGAGGTGTCTCCTAGAACTCTTTTGGATCACTCTATACGGTTTTCCTGGTTCAGCAAACCCACTAATGCAGAAGAAGCCATGACCTCTATCTTGGTACAGGAACAGTAGAAGGCACAACTTAAAGAATGGGGAGAATATAAGATCATTGATTGACTGGGATCTGGTTTATTCTCTCAATCCTTGAACCATACTGTTGGGGTGAATAGGAGAAGGATGAAAAAGCAAAAGAAAGAGACCTTTTTGTCAGCCAAGGAACTGTGTAGGAAGAACAGAGACCACATGAAGACTGGTGACAGATGAGAAGACTTTGCTTTTGTAAATCGGTGAATCAGTAGCATTAGAAACAAATCACCTGCGGGCAGTTTAGCCAAGAATCATCCTGACTGGTTTTCACTCCCCACTCAATGGGATGGTGAGTTCAGTACCTCAAGCACACAACGTCAGAAAGCAGGGCCCATCCTTGAAACCTTCAGAGGAAAAGAGGTAACTGGGTGGTAACCATGTTAGAAAGTGACTGGTCCTCTTTCTTTCGTCCTTTGTTCCCAGCCTAGATGAGAAAGGGTTTGATTAATGAATCACTGTCTGTGCGTGTATGCATGGGAAGATGTGTGGAGATGTGCGTGTGATACAATTCCTGTACCATGTCCAGTGCTAGCCAAGAAGCTGTGGGTTACCACAGGTACCCACATAGAACTGATAGGAACAATGGAAGCTCCTGGGAAGCCTCTGCTACAGTGGAAGCTGCAGACCAGTGGGCTATCTCAAGGGGAACAAATACTGAATTGAACAAAGAGTTGCTGTTTTCCACGTAAGTGAGACTGTCACTGATCATATTTTTGCCAGTGAATAAGCAGATTGGGTTGCTTTGAGGGATTGTTATGGAAGAATGTGAGGAAGCCATTCAAGGAAAGCAGGAGCATGTGTATATACTAAATGAAGAAATCAAACAGTGATAATCCCTGCCCTGCATTATTCTCCTAACACTGCAACAACATTTGGGGGTGTGTGATTTGAGGGACCAGCAGCCCACCCTGCCTCCCTGCAGAAGGAGAGACAAACCCATACAGCCTCCTTAGCTGTAGAGCTCTGCAGAGCAGCTTCATAACTCAAACCACCATTGAGGAGGTGCTTCACTTCTGCCAACCCTGCTAAATAATCGGTAACCTCCGGCAGCAGAGAGTGTGAGGTGGTAACCTCTTAAATCACCCCCATGTGAGTTGCCAGAGCTTGTCTGAAGAAAACCTACAGCTACCTTTCCCTGGCAGCTTGCTTTCCAGTCTCAACAGAGAGGCCAAGGAATCAAGTGGAATAAGCTACCTTCTGTCCCTCTCAGCTGGTTTCTCCAGGTCAAAACCAAACCCCTTTGGCAGGCGAATAGAAAAAGAAAGCTAACGCTCTGGCTGCTGGCACATTACCTGGTCTGTGGATACACAGAGTAATTCAATCTGTGGGGCTGTCTTTCTGGCACCTTTCACAAGCTCTACAAAATTCAATTCACAGGAAGAAGGAAAACAGAGCAGGGTTTGTTTGGGTCTTTGCCCTGTTGTAGGAGTGTGGGACAGTCACTAGGAAAGGAGACATTTTTCATGTAGGAAACAAAGACTTTTGCCCTACATAAGACAACGTGAACATACACCACACTTCTCCCTCTGTTCACCTGACAAAACTGTGTATTTGCTTTAATTCTGTAGCAGGAAGAGGTATGAAGTAGATCTTAAGAAAGTGCCTAAAAGCCTGAAGAGGACCTTAAGAAAGGGCTGTATATAGACTGCTTATTCCAGTATTGAAAATGGATTTGGATTAGAGTGGGTAAGACTCACTTCACCTAACTTCAGATTTCTACAGTCCAGTTATCTCAGCAGAGACAGTCACCTACAGTTTCTGTATGTGGGACCTGAAAAGAAATAAATATCTCTAAAAACATCATTCATCTTACCAAATCCAGATGGCAAGACTTAGGTTGCTCTTCTGGGAATGCCTACTTTTCTCTGCTGACTGTAGTTGCAGCACAGGATGCCTTTTTCTGCTGTAGAGTTTACGCTATGGTTGCCAATGTTTCTTTCATGCCTACCAACATGTCCAAGCTCAGGAGAAGAATAAGCCGTGCTAAGCACCTCCTGCTCAGGTTTGCTAGAGTCTGGCTCCCTGCCTGTTCAGTCAGTGGAGAGAAAGGGTCATGTTGCTTGCTCGAAACATCTGTAATAAATGAGGTGCTTTCATTCCTTACCTCTCTCCACTGGCTGTACAGAGAATTAGGCTCAGATAGTAGGTGGTCTGAATCCTTTCACTCTTATGAATGTGGTCTCTTAAGAGGCAGGTAAAACACAGCTTCAAGTGACATAGGCATACTAGTCAACCTGAAAGAGAGCTGTGCTCTGAAACCACTTCAGTTGCATCTATATAAATCTGTATCTATGTGGGAGTACTCAGGGAAAGTGAAGATCAATCAAACAGAGGTGTGGACTTAGTGTGCATAGTAGTTAGAGCACGTTCAATCCTGGTTTGGGCTTTTCCTAAAGAAATAAAGCAGATTTGTCTTGATTTAGTCACACCAAACCTGGAAAAGAGCATCTCTCCCTAGCTGGAAATGCAAACCTCATTTTATGTGAAGCCCTAGATCCAACATCTTGGCATCTGGGAGTAGATACCCTCAGCAGAAAGGACTAGAACAGTCTTAGAAGCTGTAAAAGGGTATTATATTGACACTTCTATTGCTTTATTGGTGTTGCTGCTACATTTTGCTACCTGGTACTAGAGATGTGTGTCAGCTGGAAGCAGCATTGCTGTCCTCCTACCACACTGTACAGAGGATGAGCAGCTGTTTTCCTGTGGGACTCCAGGCAGCGACATCAGCCAGCAGTGTGCTGGTCCTTCTGACTTTAGTGGTTTAGATAGACTGAAGAATCTCTGTGCTATTTGTTGTTATCATGTCCAGAAGGTCACTGGGATCTATGGCAAGGGGAAACCACATATAGGTTGAAGAAATGTAGAACCATACCTCTGCTCTCAAGGGCTGTTGATCTGAATTGGTGAATAATGCTGGTGCATTTCCCCCACATCCCTAAAATAAAAATTTCTCCATGACCTGAGCCATGATTTCTTCCAAATCCCAAAGTTCTGCCAGTTGTCCCAAAGTTCTGTTTGTGTAACCAAAGCTTGCTTTAGCATGGGGAACATAGGAAGTTGGTGCAGTAAACCAGGCAGGCTACTTTCCGCAGCCGATATCCCACCAGGGCACACGATGGTTAACATTATGTCTGGCTTCTTCTGACTTCCAAGTTGAATGGCACATCTCTGGCATGAGCCTTGACAGGGTCAAGCTCACCCTGGGGTCTGCCAGCAGATGCTGTATATGTTTGGATTCCATGCACATCGCAGAAGCTGTAAACCAGTTCTGTATTTTCCAGGTGTCAAGAGCTACATCATCCCTGGCAAAAAGGAGGACAGGTAATAGAGCATTTCTGGATGTTCAGACACTTTATCAGTCAGAGCTTTAAATTAAGACTAAGAGGCTTTAGTCTTTCAGCCATAAGAATCCATGAAACTACAAAAAATCAGTCAGCCTGACACCCTTATTGGAAAACTGAAAAGAAATATGCTTTAAAACATTGTCTTCATTATTAATTGCTGGCTGCCAGGCATCCTTTCACATAAACAGGGTTGGATGCCCCTGGTAATAGTGTAGAGATTAATGTTTGTCTTGTGCTATTCTTGCACATTGTGTTTTCAGATGAACTGGGTAAGCCAGAACCAAGAAACATCAAACACTGACCAGCAGCAAAGCTGATTTTCTGAAGCATCCCTTCTGTAACTCGTGAATGAAGCCAATCTCTGAGAAAGAGTCAGTTATTAGTAGCAACACTTTGTCTTACAATATCATACTCTGGCTTCTTTGGCTGAAGTAGCTGTTACTGTAAGTGGTACTCAGTGAAACTAATTGGTTGGCTGGTGTGATTCAAGAGAGTAACCAACTCCTGTGTCTCCCGTCTTGCAAGTGATTTTCAGAGAAGTGGTGTGACTGTTCTTCCAGTTCTTTACATCAGCAACAAGCTGAATGCGAGGGGATTACTTGGAATGCAAACCTGTTGACAGGGGAGGTGGCCGTTTCTCATGCTGACTGCTGCTGTCATGTGGTGGCTTGTAATGTTTGACTTGGCTTCCTTTAGCAAGCCCAAATCCCACTGTCCTCATCAAGGCACTCTATGGAGTCATATAAAGAAGATCTGGAAAAGATCATTTTGTCTATGCACCCTTGGCCAACATGAAGTTGTTCCCTACTACATATTCCCCCAGGTTTTCATCTGAGTGGACTCAAGTCCAAGGACTTCTACTGCTGTCCTCTACAAGCTGTTCTACAGCTCTTTAACTTAGGACACATTTCCTTCTGCCTGTTTTCCATTACTAGATTTCAGGCTGTGACTCCTATTTCTAATTCCTTTTCCTTTCTTAAGTAATTAATTTCTCTGCTTTGTCCTGTCCTTCTATTCCTTTTTAGACATAGGACTCAGATGTCTGGGAGGGATATTATGAGATCTTCCAGTCTGTCCTCTGGTCCCATTTTCTGACATTTTTAGTAGATGTGGCTCCAACATCCTCTTAAAGGATGGAGTGTTGGAGATGTCAGCCCTTCTAATAATCTATTACTGTGGTTTGCAACCCTTAACCTCAGAAAGATGGTCCTGATGGCAAACCTGAATTTAGATTCAACCTTTGCACACAAATTTTTTCCTTTCTCCGTATAGTTTCTTACGTATTTCAAGTTTGCAATTCAGTTCTTGCTTCACCCCTTTCTCTGGGCTAAGCTTGCTTGATCTTTGCTTCTAGGTCATCTCTCTAATCATGCTCCAAATGGACTCTCCAGTTTATCCATATGTTTCTTTCCGTGGGCTAGCCACTACTGACCGGGAGCAGAACTGTTCCATTCCACTGGAAGGGTATATCCTGATAGCACTTCTCAGTAAGATACTAATCTTCTTTTTTACAACAGCAGGAATTTCTTGATTCGTGATCAGTTTGTAATCCATCATAGCTCTCAAAGCTTCTCTGCAGAGCTGAGACCTGCGCAGTTATTCTCCATTTGACATTTATCCAGGCAATGAATCTTGCTCAAATATAGTCCTTGCACGTGACTCCTTTAAATATCATCTGCTTTTTGCATCTAGACTTTTACTGCTTGGCTATGAATTTGCTGCCTGGGCCAGGAGAGTCAGAACTGCAGGCTATGATTGCAGCACACAGATTCGCCTGCTTCAATGGCATCTCCTAAAGAAAGTGCTATGTGTTGAAATGAGCTTAGCAATCAAGTCCCTGTGAAGGACTGGTATTTCAGACAGAATAACATCATCATTACCAAGCTTGCTTTCACTGTATCTGGATTAGTTTTGCCATGAAAACATCAATACAACTTTGTATTTGGACTCTGTATTCCATCCACCACTAATAAATGTCTAATTTCCTAGAAGGAATCTTCACTGCTTCAAACAAAAGGCATAACTGTAGTGATATACTATTCTGTATTGCAAATCATTAGGCTGGGTAGAGGAGATAAAGAAATGTGGGTAAAAAAAAGCCAGACAGACCTCCTGTATGACACCACGTAAGACTAGGGTGTTGCATGAAGTCAACCCAGGGCAAAAGCTGCAGGGAACTGGCCTGCAGAGAGTAATCTGGAAATGAGTTCTTGCTGGTGAGGACACAGGAGAATAAATTACCCTGGTTTGACTCGTGCATTCCCAACTTGAACTTGAAAAAGCTGCCAGGTTAGAAAGGAAACATCTTTTTCCTTTCAGACAGAGCCCTCCCAGGTACAATAGCTCCCACTGTGCCACACTAGAAAATACAGGTTGTCCCACCAGCACCACCTTTAAGTCTAAGTTCATACTGAGCCATCTGTCCTTGCCTGCTTCCCAGCCAGCTCACATCCCCACAGGCATGGGATCACCAGCCTCAGTAGCAGCCTCCTTTCCTCATCCTCATGCAGCCAAACATCCTAATCTCAGAGCTGGTCCCACTTCCCCATTGGGGCATTGCTGCTTGCCCTGTGCATGTTCAGACACCGGTCTGCAAGATGTTTGTGTAGTTAAAGCAAACCAAATAGTTCACCTACCTTACAAAGGACATCACCAAGTTAAAAACAGATGAAGAATGCTGGCGACAGAGGGATGTCTCTTTTCTTTTCCCTTTTTTTTTTCCACTAATGATTCAGAAGGCCAGTAACAGTGTTCTAGCCCTGGCTTTGGACCAGCATATCCTGTTGAGTCATGGCTGATGTCTGCACTCTAATCTTAACACATGTGGATGGGCTTGTTAGAACTTGTCATCCATCCCTGGCTACCAAAATATCCTCCTGCTTGACCTACCCCTTGTATTGCACAATATAATATCTATGCTTCTGCATGGGGGCATATGCCCAAATGTGGGCTCGTGCTTTTGAAAGTGCAAAAGGGTACAGATGGGAGAGAGGTGCAGAAGTAGCTATAGCTCGAAATACAGTGATCTAAAGGAGGCAGAAAAACAAATTGCTGTTTTGTTGCCCTTTACCTTGTACCCACTCTAAAAAAAAAAACAACCCAACTTTGAAAGAAGGTGTTTCAGCCAGAAAGAGAGATTTTGAAGGTTTCAGCATCTCCAAATCAGGATCAGTCACTGGTGTTTTATACAATTGTATCAGCAGCATTTTTGACCAAGCTGGTTTCTACCACTGGGTGATACTATATGCCCACAAACAAGATAGGAATTAGGGAAAGCTGGTGATGATAACTAGGTGAAATATTAGCAAAATGTTTCAGTGTCAGGCAAGTGCTTTTTAACTTTACTGTTACTGTTATTTGCTGATCCTGAAAAATTTCCCAATGGAAGGACTAACCCACATACCATAAATCCAGGCCTCTGTCTAGAATGACTTCACACTCTCAGTTACATTTTCAAAGCTAGAAATAGTCCACAGACCTTTCCTGCCTCTCCCTCTGCAGAAGACCAAAGATCACACGTTTAAAACTGATGTTCTGGGCAGATAGACAGATAGACAGCCAAACAGGAGAATGCGTCGATGAGATGAGATGAGATTAGATTAGGACTCGCACTGCAGAATTTACGTGCAGACCCTCCCCACTTCAAAAGCACCCAGATGGAGGATTTTGCTTGGCCTGTGTTATAAAGATAAAGCACATTTGCAAATGCAGATCCAGATTGAAGTTCAAACAGTCCTAATGTTCAGGAATGTTCTGATTTGTGGCTTTGGTTTCGGTGCACATCAAACTTTAAAACGAGAGATGAAGAGAGATTGCACTCGAGATAGCAGGAGATAGAGTGATGTGACCAGGGCTCTCCCGTTCTGCGCAGTAGCTGAAACTCTCCAAAACAGAATTTCCCTTTCATATGCAAAGCTCCAGAACACTTAGCACTTTGAAATTTTTTCCTGGTGAAGCGCTGGGAGACTTGCCATTGACTTCAGTGGAGTTTGGATTCCCTCCTAAACATTTAATCCTCCATATGGGGTAAGTATTTTTCCTACTTTGCTGCAGATGGGGAAATGGAAAGGAATCACGTTGTAGCTGCTCACCCAAGGCCAAAGCACGGTCAACGTGAACTCCAAATTTCCTGGTGCTGAGCCCCGTGCTTGGACTTTGTGCCACAGTCTTCCTGGAGAATAGGAAGCTGGAGGCCACACACAGCGTGCGTGTTCTTACACTCTGCTCGCTGCTTTCCTGCATCCAGGAGAACAAGCTCTGCCTCCTGTGCCTTTCTTTCACCACATTCTGGTAGCCAGGGTGAAATCTGTTGGAAGGACAACAGCAATCTGTAATAGGGACAAAAAGTGTCCCCAGAGTCCATCTACAACATGCTAAAGGTTTGAGTAGCCCCTTATCGTTTCTCCCCAGATGAAACAGAAAATGATAGTGTACTGGGATTAAATCAGGCTTGTACTGGACTGAAACTAACCATAGAATCATAGAATAATAGAATAGTTCGGGCTGGAAAGGATCTTAAGATCGTCCAGTTCCAACCCCCCTGCAGGGACACCTCACACTAAACCATGGCACCCAAGGCTTCATCCAACCTGGCCTTGAACACTGCCAGGGATGGAGCA
>JBCJKH010012268.1:0-40431 GCA_039877255.1 Loriculus beryllinus
CAAGAAAAAACAACCAGGATGCTCAGTTTCCTTAAGGTTAAATAAAATACTCCCTGATCCCTGCTAGTGTGGTGGGAGCAGGCACAACCCACACTGAACATAGTGGGTTTTGGGGTGTTTAAAGAGCCCCCTCCTGCTAACATCCCTGTGGATTAGGTTGCTCATTTACTGGGCTTGAAAACATTTCCCTGTTCACAAGCTAAACAGATGAGACTCTTAAGATTCCTCTCTTTCTTGTTCATTTAGGGGTGAAAAATTGCCAGCAAGAATTCAATTAGCATCATATCTGCTTAACCCGGGCTGCACTGAGCACCTTCCTATACCATACTTCCACTGCATCATCTTCACAATAGCAGCATCTGCTTTATTATGAGTTGCCTAATTGATTCTGACATGCTCAGTTATTATATGTTAACAATGTCCTCCAGGGTGAATAGTTAGAGGGGAAGGGAGGGGCATTCACAAAGATGTTTTTCTTCTGTTTCTTAGGCCTCCTTTCAGCATTAAAAGCTGTGGCTGACCTATTGCATTGCCTTATTCACAGAAAGGTCCCTAACTTCTGGACCTAACTTGCAAATGTTGGTGGCAAATTTCCCTCTGGAAGCTTGGTTTTCCTTTTCCATTAGGTTCTAAATGGTGTGGGATGGGCTGACATGTGTGAAAATTAAAGCCACCTTTATCATTTTTCCTTATAGTGTATGCGACAAGCTTGTCCAGGCTGGCAGAAAAAGGCAGTCTCCAGATCAGCAAAAGCAGTTAGAAAACCCAGACACCATCTGAAGCTCTCAAAGCACTCTATACAAAATTAAGGCTGTCACTGCTTTGGAGAAGGTATGAGGCCAGCAGATACTGCTATCCTGTGGGAATTGTAAACGTATCCCGACTTTTCCTTCTAAGAAAATAGGAGTTGCTGTGTGCTGAGGAATGAAACTTGTGATTAGGATGGCATTGCTGATAGAGAGCATCTAAACATCATGATGATTATGGGAGCAGGAACTGGAGAGGAGTTCAGGCCCATCCCTTTCCAGGTGGGAAGTGTAGGGTATGTTTGGAGCAGGAAGATGGATGAGGAGAGCTCTTGAGCTGGCTGCTGGTCCTGCTTAGTGCAAAGCTACTTGCAAGGCAGTGTTGTTACCCTAATCTTTGCCAGTCTTATGATGTGTTTTGATTTAGACTTGTGCTCTAATTTCTGTCTTCATTTATAACTGCTGCAGAGACACCCTTGTAAATCATGTTAGACCCCTCCATCCTTCAGAGAACTTAGACCAAAGCTTATGCAGGGTTGCTTGCTCCAATGCTTAAGCCAGAAATGATACTGAAACCCAATGTTCATGAAGCTGCCTTGTTTGAGCACCTCCTTGTCCCCGGGGATGTGACAACTGTCTACCCTTATGGCCTAAGGCCACATGGGATGAAGATAGCAAGCTGCCACCATCCTCTTCAGTGTGCTCACTGCTAGGTAAGATCCATTAGAGGCTTTTAAAAGGTGCTAATTCTCTCCCACAGTTTAGGGTGGGAAGTGAAAGAAATGGAACTGGGCTTTGCTGCAGCCATGCAGGATGTGCTAGAAATGACTCTTGACTCTTGTGTGTTTCTCCATTGAGCTGGGAGCTGGGTTCGAATCCACTGCTCATTACAGGCACTGCCAATTGATGCTGCATATTGACCAGGTCCTTCACATCACCGCGATGGGAAGTCGCTTGAATTTTGTCAGAGTAACTTATTAGGGAGCATTAATAAGACTTGTTACCCTAATTGAAACAAATACTTCAATAAAAATCAAGGCTTCAGACATTAATGGATGTGTGTGTGGGAGAGGGAAGAGCACACGAGTAACCAGGCTTCCTGTCCTTTTAGGATTGGATAGCAATAACCATACCACGATGACAGCTAAATTAGAGAAGATGGCTTTCCATAATTTCTCCAAACAATCACTTAATGGGAGCAGTATAATTCCACGAAATAGGTGAATGGAGCACTGATCCATTTTATGGAACCATCAATAAACTAAACCTTGCCTGCTTTTAAGATTAAACTGAAAAAAAGGGGGGGGGGGGGGGGAAAAAGAGGAGGGAAAAAAGCCTACGAGCAGGGAAGGGAGAAAAAAGAGTATTTATCTTTACACATAAAATTTGTGTGCTAGTAAAGTGCAGGCAGTGACAGGAATTTCAATTATTTAATCAAAAAGAAAATGAAAGTGGCTTTAAGTGTTGTGATTTGAGCCAGTGAAATCTAATGTGGGCTCACATTGAATATGAGGAAAATGGGAAGAAAATTAAAGCTGCTCCTACTTAAATCATGTGGTTACAAATGGTAAATTAGTTTCTCGATGTTTTCATTTAAGTGTTTAAGTGGAAGGTTTTATTCTTAATGTAGTGTTGTGACTCAGAATAAAAACCTTATCTGTCTCTATAGCTTTTTTTCTTCCCCCCTCCGTGCTGCTGCCTTAGAAGGCAAAAGGGGAAAAAGCTGCAGCAATATTAGACTGCTTTTGTTAAAATTGGGAGGCAATATGCTTTCACCACAAGCTCATTAAGGTAATAGATGAATAATGTCTATTAAAAATGCACTAGGCTAAATGAATTTAATGTGTGTTGGGAGCAAAATTGCATTTGCCAGAGGATACAAACTGGAAAATTCTCCTTTTTGCACTTACTAGGAGACTCAAGTACTGATCTTGGTTGGAAATGCACAGATGAGCACACACACAAGTGTGCACACACGTGTCTCCTGTTGGGACCTTGTGAGAAAGATGCACAAGGTTATGATATTCTAAACCCCCCCCCCCTCAGCTTTGAGGCTGTTTTGTATGATATGTTGTTTCCTGTAATTGTGCTGCTGTTTTCCTCTGTTCAGGCTTATGGCTCTTGACCTGTTGGACTTGTAGGTTTAATTTTCCATCTATAATAACAAACGGCAAGTTAATTTGCAAAGATGGCTGTAGGCTGTTGAATGCCAAGTCTTGATCCCCCTCCCTAAAGTCAAAAGAAAGCACATTTGGCACTGAACAAATCCTTTCTATGCATTGGTGAGCCTAGTGATTACATTGCATTGATCATTTCTAACATCAGTTTTGGAAAGTGGATAATATATTTACAAACTAGGAAGCTCCATAACTCCTTACTAAGATATTATCTAAAAGGAAGCTAAATCCAGAGCAAAACAGAAACAAACTTGTGTGCTCCATAAGTAAAGAATCAGTCTGTGCAGTTTTCCATCATGCTTCTCCTAAAAGAAATGCCAAACTTTGTATGTAATGATTTATCTGCAAATTGGAGGGGGGACAGGACAGGGATGGGACTTGGAAAACTCTACATACATAAGTCTTTCTTATCCAGAATGCATTTATCCCATATAGAAAACTCTTAGCATGCACACAAGATGCAAAACTGATCCCATTGTCCAGTTACATCTCTCAGGAAGTTACCGTTCCTCTTAGAAGCACTGATAGACTCTAACAATTTATTAAAGATGATTCTATAGTGCTGTCCTATTGGTTGAATAGTCTCTGGCCATACATGCCCTATCCCTCCGAGGAACTTCGCTTTCTGCAGTAACTGAAGAGGGAGCCTGTTAGCTGCATTAGGTGCCCACACTTTGACAGCAAGAAATGGCTGGAAAGGGATCCCTGCTTTCTTTCAGGTTGAAAAACCGTGGTCAGCTCTTCAGCTGCGTTTCTCTCACCAGCTGCTGAAACTGTTCCAATCGCTGTAGCATCCTCCTGTGAGCTAACTCCTGTGCTTTTGCTACACCAGACCCTAAAGAAGCAATGGGATTTTGAGGGAGCGAGGGGTGAGTATGGTTCCTCCAGCCTCACGCTGCAATAATGAAGTCCCTGCCTTCTATTCAGTCCCTTACCTATGAAACGTTTTGGGAAAGTGTATGTTTGAGACTGCTAATTGTCCAGCCAGTGTGACTGAAATGGGCTGCTCTGCTACAACCTTACCATGGTAGGGGGAAAGAGGAGAGTTAGCAAGGGATGTGCAAGCCTCATGGGCTTTTAGCATGAAATCATTAAATGAGGTATCAGAAAGAGTGAGGAATAGCTGGACTGAACCAAATATTGCAGAACTAAATAAATTGAGATTATCTTCTGAAGTGTGGGTAAAACCACAGAAGTTGCTCAGAGAAGCTGTGGCTGCCCCGTCTCTGTCCGTGTTCAATGCAAGTTTGAAGCAAGCTGCTCCAGTGGAAGGTGTCCCTGCACATGGCAGGGGGTTGGAACTGGATGAGCTTTAAGCTCCCTTCCAACCTGAACCATTCTAGGATTCTATGATCATCCAAATATTAACTTACTAACTTACTATTAGGTATCTGCCTGAATTACTTGTTTCAGATGAGCCAGCACACTTTAACATTTCCATTTAAAAATAACATTGAAAAATGTAACAAAGTGTTTTCAACATCGAACAATATTCTTTTACATCAGATCGTCATTTGAATACCTCATCCTTGGAAATGTACAAAATACCATTTCCAAATGTAATTTCCGTTTTTAAGGCATTATTTGAAGCTGCATTTGTGAGATGTTGACTGGATTCTATCTGTTTTCCCCCAGACCTGTCATCCACTTCTGGAGTGCTTAAAATAAAGTGCACAGATACAGAGTAAGCTGAAACAGTCAAGAAGCTATATAATACAAAAATGTTTCGAGTAAAGTGTGTTACTCAGATCTTTCTAAAGTACATTTCTCCCTTCATTCTGAAGGCCACAGCACAGACAACTCTGACTAATGTAAGTAATGGAACCAATCTCTTCCTTTGATCATCAAAAAGGTTATCTTTTAGTAAACTAAGTCCAACTAGTTTTGCAATCATGTTTGGAGCAAACATGAAAGGAAAAGGTTTAATTATCTTTCACTAAAGAATGATTCCTCTTCTTTTAACAAAATAATCAGCTAAGACAGCATCAGTCTGTGACTGTCACTGTGCATGTGACACACGTGGAGTGAGAGATGAGTGTACACATTTGTGTACATGTTCAATCTCAGTGTAAGAGGATATAACAATTTGCGTATAAGGCAGGATGTTGAGACTTGTTCTAAGTGGTTTATAAAGCTACTCTAGTAGAAATTGACCTTTTAATTGAGGGCTGAATGATATTTACAACAGCTTAGTGTAGAGTTTGTAAATAATCACGGATTTTCAGTCATAATATAAATACAGACGAATGGAGAAGCTTGCTAGAGATAGGAGAAAAATGGCTTATTCACCTTATTTCTAAGCATTTATCTCTTATGTACATATTGTGATATTCCAACTATAATTTAAAGACCTAGAAGACTGATATTCTTATTGCACAGGCTCCCTAGGTTCAATGTCTTTTGAGTTTCAATATAGGAGTTACTGGCTGAAACTCTGACTTGTGTGATTCAGAGGGTGAGACTGGGTGTCATAACAGCTTCACCTGACCTTGGAATGCATCATTTGTGTGGTTTTTATTTTTAAGGCCTTCAAATGAGACACTTTAAAGCTGGAAAGTGGAGAGAGGGATTGAAAAGCAGCAAAGTATTTGCGTCATTTAGATATATATGAGCCATTGGCTTTTGTGCAAATTACTTCTGTTTTCTGCCGATACTATATTCAAAGTATTCCTCTAAGTAGAAAAGGCATATGGGGTTTTCAAGAGGAACGTGGAGCTACAGAAAGAGTATGAGAAAAATCAAAGGGGAAAGACAAAGAATGGTAGGAAAACAATGGGACTAAAATAAAGGGGAAAGGAGGATTATCCTGCCCCGAAGGTTAAAAACAAGGATGTACAAGGTTCATATGTCATGAAATTAGGGAAACAAGGGAGGTTCTGAGTCATTAAAGCAAAATGTGAATCAAACAGTTGAGTTGTGCAGATGATTGTAACGCAGCTGGAATGAAAGGAAACGAATGAGCATTAAAGTGCAGAAGGCAGCAGCAAAGCAGTGTCTACAGCAGCAAGAATGGATTTTTCTGAGAGCAAAGGATTAGCAGAGATCCCAAAGTACAGATGGTCTTGGGTGAAATAATCACCTTTGCCTCGAGGGAATAAGCAAGGCCCATGGGCTGGTCACACGATGAGGGGGAATTGATATGTAACCAAATGAAAAGTAATTGAAAGCAGGTCCCAGGGAAACTTCTAAGCCTCCCTCCCCATTTCTGACTCATTCAAAAGAAAGCAAGCAGGAATAATCTTGCAGTGTTTTGGAGCAGCACAGATAACCCTGCTGAAGTTGGAAACACATATTAGGTAACTAAAAAGATCCGAGGTCTTAAAAGAGTCACTATTTTAGGGGAAGCCTTTAGACCAGACTTACAGATATTAACACATTAATTGTCTTTTTGCAAGCACCCTGCCTTCAGAAATTCCTGGGATTATCAGCTGATGAGGCAAAATTTCAGTACAGAGATAACATTCTGGATTTAGGAATGAACCCCTTGAGCTCGTGCATGGATAGCTGAGTTTGGGAGCCGTGTGAGGGATCTACAGTCTAAGTTCTTACTCTTTAAATATTGTTTTTCCGGTCATTGATGCCATATCTGGTTTTGTCCCCAACATTCTTGCTGTTATTAGTAATGATACAAGCCTCAAAAGTACTTTCCTGTGTCAATCTTAATGTGCTTCCCTTGCATCAGCAACACTCCCATCTCCCCCTGTGCTTTTTGCCTAGAACTATAGCCTTGAAATTGCAGTGATGTTCATGGTAGATTCAGTGACTCTTGTCAGAATAACACAGACCCAGCTTTTAACCACTGTCTTGGAATACAACCAACTGGCTGATTACTTCTCTGTTTCACATTCTGACTTCTCTTCATCTCAGCTACAAATGATGGAGAATGCCACTCCATGGGCTACCATTCTTGGCAGCAAAAGTCAAGGGGTGGCAGTTACGAACCTTGGAAGACCTGTATAGATCTTCTGGTGCTGCCATCAACCCTGGTTAGGAGGCAAACTCCTCTTTGATGCTTTCTTTCCCTTCCCAACTTCTCTCAGCCCACCCTGAAACAACCTGCTAGGCACTGTAGTAGGCAGCCCATCCACTGAGTCCCACTTGAAGCTGAGCTGGTGGCAAGGCATGCTTGCGAACATTGAAATGCCAGTAAAGGCTTCTAGTGCAGACCTCAGTCCCAAAGGGGCTTCCCACCACTGCCTTGATGTTATATCAGTTAAGCTGAGGTCATAGAATCTGTCATCACGAGCACAACATCCCTGCTCCCAGGAGCCATAATTTTCTATGATGAGTTTGCAGGGTACTGGGAGACCTGTGGAGAAATGGGAGATGTGGGCAAAGGAAGTTGGGAAGGGGCTGCAGTGAAAGACAGGAGTGTTTTTATCTCTGGGCAAAGGCACCTTGTTCCTTCAGGGTGGGAAGTGGCTTTGCCTGAAGCATCATGCGTGGAACATTCTCCATTAAGCCATGCTTTGTGTTCAAAAGACCTCTCTCTATGTTATGTGTGTGGCTACTCAAACCGAGCTCTTCAGACCTCTTTCCTGCAGCCAGGCTCCCATTTTGATCATATCGAGGCTGTCTGGTTTTAATTTAACCCTTCCTTTTTGAGTGGATTTGTCTTGAAAGGCATGAAAAGGATGGGCTCCCAACCTCTTCAAGAGCCAGGGGAAGGTAAGTGCATGTATTTTTAAACCGTGCCAAATTTATCCTTAATGCAACAGGCTGAAATAAAGTTTCTAACATCAGTGGAGCTGCACCAACCTTTTAAATGACCCCCTCGGTTTTAAGTCAAATAAAATTCTGGTTTCCTGTGCAAAATTCTCCTGTAATACCTTCAAATGATCTTAAGTATGCAAGTAATGACAACCAGTGGTTATGTAAGCAAAGCACATGTGTGTTATGTGTGTTATTAAATCGTTAAAGGAGGTGTGTGTCTATACATATAGGGGGATTATGTGTGCTTCTGTTATGCTACCAGCAAAGTGTATAAAGCTCTTTCAGCCATTAGAAATAATGTATATTTCTTCGTTGTTTTGTGGCTAACTCCACTGTTGTGTGGCTACCTGGCTTCACAGACACATGCCTCTGCAGGAGCCCTGTTTGGGGTTCCAGGCTGAGACATTATGCAGTCCCACAATGTGTTTAAGGGAGGATGTGAGAGTACAGCATCAACGGGTAATTCTGCTGCCCCCTCCCTGGGAAGGGTAACACACAGTGAGTAAAGCAGCCAAACCTGCTGCTTCTCCCTGCCTTGCACTGAGCCCAGTCCATCCTGTTCTCCTACCCTTAGTTCATCTTACCAAGGTTTGGAGAAGTTTCTGCCAAATCTGGGTAAAAGTGGTGGGATTGCTTCAAAGGGGAACCTTGGTCTTTTGAAAGGACGCTACAAAGGTTCTGTCTGAAGACCTGACTCACCCGTGTGTATTTGGCAGCAAATGGAATTGTTACATAGAAGTACCTATGTGTGCATGTGTTTGGCCAGCCAGTAAAAAGGGATAATGCTGGGAATGGGTGCAGCCAGGGTCTCGGCGTAAGATCCATATTGCTGGATCCCCATCACTGTGCTTTTACGGTAGAAAAAGCCAAAAGGGAAAGAGAGGTGAGAGGTTTGTTGGGCAAAGATGCTAACGATGCCTGTGGATGGTGGGAAGCGCCCGGCACTCACTTCCTGTCACAAAGTCGTGGGATGTGAAGTTTAAATAGTCTGGGTGTGAGGACTGCAGTGGGAGCCCCTCTGGATGTGGCTGTCAGGCAGGTAAGCTCTTGCCTGAGTCCTAAAGCCCAATCTGGCTGAAGTAACATGTCTTTAATCTTTCAGATCTCCTTTAAATACATATATATACACACCCTAGTGATGAGTAAAGCCCCAGCCCCCCCGGAGAAGCAATCTCAGCTGATGAAATGGCCAGTCAAGCAGCTTACATGCCCCTGGCCGCACTCCCTCCATTAACAAGTTGGGCATTAGACCCATTTCATCATTGTTAATTCATTTGCTTTACTCATTTGCTCCTCAGAGAAAGTTGTTAGCCTGTTGTATTTTTAAACCCCCCGGCCAAAATCCAGCGCTGATGCTGCAATAGGCGTCTTGGGAGGGGATCCTGCAACAGGTTTGTTACTGTTTTTTAACTTTAGGGTTCTTTCCTGGAGAAAAATAGGGAATTTTGTGGCCACACAAGGAGAGGAAGCAAGCCCTGTCCCTCCCGGAGCTCTCCGGCCTCTGGCACCCGCAGATGTGTATATATATACATACATACGTGCATATCCACGCGTGGAACCAAGGCGGCTGTAACACGCACTGCCTTTATGTAAGGGCTCCCGTGGCTTCTTCCGGTGAGACGCGGAGCCGGGAGCGGCCGGCACCACTGGAAAAGCCGAGTTCAACCTTCATTAAAGCCGGACGATTGCCATTTCTATTCTTTTAAAGGTTTCCCCCATCTATTTGCCATTTACCAGCTCATCCATATGGAAGACATGGCTTACACTTCCCTGAGAATTGTACTTTTAGGACTAATTGATTCTGGTAATTAATTTGTTCTACCTGCTGGATCAGATGGAAATGCTGTCCATGTGCCCAAGGATTAGCACTTGCCTTTCTAACATCTTTCTTAATTATCTAATAGCATGGGTTGCGCGAATTCTGCCTCTATTAGAACACTTTTACTATTAACGGTAGTGATTGGAATTGTGATGGCAACTCGATTTCAACAAATTAGAGCTTAAAATCGGGAGATGAAGGAGAAGCGCCTTCTTTTAATTTCCCTGAGTTTAACATCAATAATTAGAGCAATTTTCTGCGATGCGCACCGAAATTATCTCGGCTATGATGTGGCGTATCACCCTCATTTTAGCAAATTGACTCCGGGGAAATGAATGTTACAGATTACGGGGCGGGGGGAATAGAAGACAAACAGAAAAGGAGAGTTAGCACAACAGTGAATGGGGAATGGACGGGAACAAAACCCCAGCGGGGTAATAACTCGAGCGGAAGGGACAAACTGCAAGGGACAAGTTAGGAGAGGAGCGTGGGGCAGCTCAGCAAAGCGCAGTGATTTATTCCCCCCCCCCCCCCCCTCAAGTTTTTGCCTTTACAAGAGCAAGAGGATAAAACACTTGTGTTTGGGAGAAAGCTCCGACTCCACCGCTCTCACCGGGGCTGAGAGTGGGTTGCGCTGCGCTGCGGCTCTGAGGTGCGGTGTGCAGGGGGCAGGCTGCGCGCCCCCCCACCCCAAGCGGCTCCGCACCCCCTGCGCGGTTAGGGTGGCCCGGTGGGCCCGTTCCCCCCTCCCGGCCGATGGCGATTGGTTCGCCGGAGACCCCCCTTTCTCCTGCGCCTCAAAGGCGCGCATCTCCCCTCACAGCCCGAGCCCGCCCGCCTCGCATCCCCCGGCTCTTCCTTTCATTTCTGGCTGGGGGGGATATTTATTTTTAATTATTATTATTATTATTATTGCTATTTATTTTTTCTCCCTTTTTTAAAAAAAAATAATTTATTCATTATTATAATTATTTCTATTTATCACCCCTGGCCCCGCGGCTCCCTCGCACCCTGCATCCCTCTTTCTCAGCCCGCCTCGCTCCCTTCCCTGCTGCCCAAGGGGACCACAACCGAAATGAACCTCAACTTCACCTCGCCAGTGCACCCCGTCTCCGCGCCCAGGCCCACATCCTTCTTCATCGAGGACATCCTGCTGCACAAGCCCAAGCCCTTGCGGGAGGTGCCCCCTGAGCACTTTCCCGGCTCCTTGGCCTCTCGCGTCCCCCTCTTGGACTATGGGTACCCCCTAATGCCAACCCCGACCCTCCTGGCGCCTCACCCGCACCCTGCCCTGCACAAGCCGGAGCATCATCATCATCCCTATTTCCTCACCACCTCTGGTAAGTGCAGTCCTTTGCGGGAAGGAACCTGCAGAGTTTGTGGCCAGGTGGACCAGGGTGGGGAAAAGAGGCCGCAGCCCCGGACGGGATAAGCCCGTACATTTTTCTGCATCCTTCACCTGGATCCGGGATGCGGTTCCCCCTTCTTTATCAGGGAAAGGAGCGCAGGTTGCCATCCATCCGATTGCCCGATATCTCGAGGGTCTCCTTCTCTTTCCCTATCTATTTTATTTATTACTTTTAATTACCTTTAATTACTTTTATTTTCGGACAGATAGCATCTCTTTTTCTTTGCGTTATCCCTCCAGACAGTGCCCGAGCTTTGATTTTTCCACCTCCAACAGCACCGCTAGGGCTGTTCTGGCTCCGCATTCAGGGGCCGGGAGAGAGGCTCCTCCTGCCCGGCCGGAACCGGGGGGTTTTGCCATTCTTCCCCGGGCTCTGAGCAGAAGGAAGGAAACCCTTCTCCAAAGTTTCTCACTGGGCATCCCAAGTGAGATGCGAAGTTGCGCAGCGGTGGAGCCAGGAGGATCGTTCTCCTCCCAGCCTTTTCCAGCGCTGCTCTCGGTTTTCCTACTTTCTTTTCGTTGTGGCTTAATTGGCAGGAGAGTGAAGGTTTTTCTATCCGGGTTGACCGCTCCGGCTCTGTTTAAGACAGCACTGCCCAGGCTGCCTTTGCTTTGCTTGGGGAGGGTTCAGCAGGGGCGAAAAGCTTTGGGTTTAGTGCAAGAAAATCTCCTAAATCAATAAAACGACCTTAAAAACGATATAAACGAAAAAGTCATTAAAAGCTAAGGGAGGCAGGGGGAGAGCCCAGCTCCAGGAGCTGCAGCCCACCCGGCTCTCGGCCGTGTGTCTCTCCAGGAATGCCGGTGCCAGCCCTCTTCCAGCCCCACGCTCACGCCGAGCTGCCCGGGAAGCATTGCCGCCGCCGCAAAGCCCGCACCGTTTTCTCCGACTCGCAGCTCTCCGGCTTGGAGAAGAGATTTGAGATCCAGCGGTACCTCTCCACCCCCGAGCGGGTGGAGCTGGCCACGGCGCTCAGCCTCTCCGAGACACAGGTACCGGGTGGAGGGACCGGCATCTGCCCCCTTCCCATATCCCATGTAGTATCCTCACCTTCTCCTTCTCATTTCTATTTATCTTTATTATTTTTTCCCTCCTGATGCTCTCCCCAGGTGAAAACGTGGTTCCAAAACCGGCGAATGAAGCACAAAAAGCAGCTGCGGAAAACCCAGGAGGATCCCAAGCTCCCGGGAAGCGAGGAGAACCGGGAGCAGAGCTCTCCCGAGCCGGAGCTGCCCGAGGCGGTCGGCACCGAGCCCCGCAAGGGCCCTCCAGGCCCATTCCTGCTCCAGGACCCCGAGGACGAGGTGGACATCCTGGAGGAGGGGGACCTCTGCGCCGGTCCCCATCGCCTCTAGTTGCGGCTTTGCCCGGCCCGGCAAACTGCCCCTATCTCCCATCCCTGAGCAGTGCCAGAGGGGAGGGGATCACGTTTTGGGGAGGAGGTGGTGATGCGGGAGGAGGCACTGATGCTCCGCGGTACCGTCGTCTTCCCCTCGGCGTCGCCCCAAGAAGTCTAGTGAGGGAGGGCGGAATAAGGCGAGTTCCCTTTTAAGTTTCCCCTTTTCCCTACGAAATATGGGACTTCTCTCCATTCCCCGAGTTTTCCTCGGTTTTGAAATAAATGTGCACCCGTGGCAGCGTGTTATGGTTACTGAGAGCGGCGGGCAGGTCGGGTTTATCCCGGATTTATCAGGGGCAGACCTTCTAGGACACGCATATCCTTTAAAAAAAAAAAAAAAAAACCCAAAGGAAAACAATCGTAGAAACGCCTTCTTCCAAAGAAACAGGTAAGAAAAAAAACTACCGTTTGTTTAATTCCGATATAGGGAGGGGAAAGGGGGAGCACCACGAGTAACTCGATCACTGCTCGGAGCAGAAGCAATCCCAGCGAGCAAAAGAGAACCTCTTGGAGAACCACCTGCACCGGTGATTCCAGCCTGATTCCTTCTCGGCTTCCAGGTGCGAATCACCGTTCGGATACTCCCCTTTTCCTCCTAAAGATGCCCAGAGCTGCGTTTGGCTTCTGTTTTCCCCTTGCCTGTGCTCGTCCCAACGCCTCCCTGAGCTCTGTCTTGCGGCCGCCGCTTTGCCTTTTCTTCCTGCCAGGGAAATGCTTTTAATTTCCAGGTAAATTAAGATATTTTAAATGTTATTTATTTTTTCCCTTCTCTGGCGAACTGCTGGTTTGGGAGCGAGGCGGAGGCTCCTCGTTTCCAAAGGGAAAACTGGGGTTTTCCTCGGGAAAATCCTGGAGGAGAGGCTGTGCTTGCTCGGATGCTGGCTGTGCAGCCCCTGCTGCACCAGCAAGCCGGTGGCGTGTCTGTGTCTCCTTAGGTTATTTAATCCTGTTTTCCTATCTTTATTTTTAATTTGTAGTCATGGGCACTTTCGGTGCTTTTTTTTTGGATTATGGGACATGTGGTTTTGTGCGGAAAAAATCTGTTTAATATATAAAATACAGATTATAGTAATGTGTAAGTTTGCTTCCTTTTCGTGGGTTTCCCTTTATGCTTTTTACCCGTGAAATAATAAACATCACACCTTAGGGAGGGAAAAATACCAAATACCCAACTGTCTGCCCATCAAAAGGCTAGTTATCTTTTACATGGTCTTTATAATTACTTTCAGAACAAGCATTTTAATCATAAAACTTTGTAAAACGCCACCCATCTCCCTGGAAATGATAATTCAGAAGGCAAAGCAACCAAATCCCCCCTAAAACCTTGGTGTGGTTTGGAACATGGTAGAGAGCTAAGTGCAGGGTGCAGCAGGACATTTCACATTGCTGTCTGGAAATGGTTCTCCTGTCTCTCCCCTTCTCTCATCACTTACTCGGGAGGTGATGGAAACTGTCTGGAAACCCTTTCAATTCGATGCCATCCTTCACCTGCATCTGTACTCAAACACCCAACAAGTATTTGGTTCATTTTGCTCTGTCAGCCTTCCCTTGATCTCATGTTTCATCAGGAACTATTAAAAGTGATACAAAAGAGAAGCTCTAACATGAAATTTAGTGATGTTTTCTTTCTGACAGTGTCTAAAGCTGTTCATGGCGTGGTATCGATACCCATCTCAGGGCGGATAGTGCTCTGCTGCTGGGGTCCTTTAGTAAGAGGGTTGGGCATCGAGGTATTTAGAGAAATCCCTTTAGTTTAGTGAAAGGGAATATTAGGAGCAAGTATAAAGATGTAATAATCTAAAACAATTGCACCTGAATGAAAAGGGAGATTAAAAATCGTGTTTCATTACATTGGGGTGTGTGATTTCTTTTTACTTGTGTAAAGAATTGCTTGTTCTCTCCATTACTAAAGGCAAAGGTGTGTAAAAATGCTCTGTGCTGGAAAGAACTCAAAGGAAAAAAGCAGGAGAAAGTAAAAAGTAGAAGATGAAGTGAGAGAAGTTTTTTGTGCAGAGATGTGCAAAAGCAACTTTTCCCTCCTCTGTCCATTCACACTGCTCTTTGGCAAGGCATCTAGTGGATGTAAAGAAAGTACTGGTGTCAGCCTGTGGGCACTGCCAGGCTCTGCCCTCCCAACACTGCTGTAGGAGCGTGATCAAATGCTGTGTAACCAGGCAGGTCCCAACTCACCAAACACCCCCAAAATCAGTGCTCATTTCCTCTGCAGTAGCAGGGCCTGGGGCATCACCATGTTGATAATGTTTATAATCTGATGGTGGTTCCCAAGGAGGCAAGGATCCTGGGATTCAGCTGTAGGCACGTCCAGAAACAAGGTCTGCAGCACAGAGTGCCCCAATGCAGGCAGTGCTGCACATGATAGTGAATGAGGTCAGGACAGGTAAAACCCACAGGTATCCTCACCTCCGTCCCCTGGGTAGGGCTATATTTGTGGGACCCCCTTTATCTGAGGCACAGAGGTGTGACAAAGAGCCCATTTGCCTTTCTGCCACCAGCATTATCACACTCAGGATGTGCCAGGACTATGAAGAAGGGTCAGAATATGACTCAGATAACACTTAAGTCTGCTGCCTCTTCTCCGCCGCTACAGGAACTTTCTCCTTCACAAAGAATTTATGCTGGTCAATGAAATCAAATCCACCCTCTCTTCCCCTCTCTGTACATCCAGGCACCTTGGCTAACATTTAAGATTCCAATCATGTTTGAAATGAAAGCCACTGGTGGCTAGCAACCTCAGTGACAAATACATACAGAATGTGAACCATGCAACCCGAGGCAAGGACACTGCGGTGGTATGCACAGAGCCTTGCAGTTAATGGGAGAAGGCTCTGGGAACAGACTACTTATCCCATAAAGTTTGATGCAAACAAGGGCAAATGAGATAGGAAAGGAAACAGCCTCTACATGAGACATTTCCTTGCTTTAGAATAAGTGAAATATGGTTTTATTCTCAAGTCCCAATTCATTCAGTGACAAGTGCTGACTTTCTCCTGCTTTCCCCAAGAAGCTTAAGGAGTAGGGGAGGTTGTTTAGAGCTCTTTCATATTTATGTGCATGTGGGAAATGCTGAGTAGAAATAGCTTGCAGGAAATAATTACTGCAAATAGGAAATCTTGATGGATTTCCTATTTTTCAAGAAATTCACTGAAGTATTGATTTTCATCAAAATTTTTATGTTTTCTTTTTCCAAATGGAATTATTTCTTGTTAATTAATTTTAACACATGAGTGTTTAATGTTTACTGTTGATTTCATTAAAGAAAATCACATAATGGTGTATAAAATAATTCTATGAACCTTTGCTCTCTGTTTTGATTTTGAGCGTTTTTCTGTCTGCTGCTCTTAACATCACTGACTTTCATGGGACTGGAAAGCAGTGCTGACCACTCAATTGCTTTCCTAAAAAGACTCGCTATTCTCTGGTGTGGTGTATCTTGTTGGATCTGCTGTGGCTGCTTCAGTGCTTCCATGACACACAGAAAACTAGCCCCACGGTGCTACCTGCAGCTGCCCACTCTGCACTCCTGATTATGCAAAGCTCTTGCTTCTTTAGCATCTGCTCTATCCAGGTTTTGGGCTCAGCATCACTTCTGTTCAGAGCAGGCTCTTTGGTAAGGCAGGCTGCTCTAAGTCACCCTCACCAGCTGTCACCAGTGGAGGTTCACTTTCCCCATCACTGTGGTTTTGTACATCCAGAACTCTTTCTCACATCACACAGGCAGTCATCACGGTTGGTCTTTTCTTCACATGCCTGCTTATTCTCATGCAAAGGGCACTTAGGTTTGGGCAACAAACCTAAGATTTTGGGCAACATGCAAAGTAATAATAATTTTAAAAGGCATATTCTTTCTGCTATTATAATTAAATGTAGAACTGATTCCTGATGCTTGGCTCATTGGCTGTTTGGACATTACAGCTTGTTCATGCCTATTTGAAGGATTCAATGACTGCAGGAGTTAGACATATTTTTGTCTAGTTTACAATGCTCATCTTTGTCTTTAGAGATGCAATGATGCAACACAGTTGATTTAATGTTTTTGACTGATAAATCAATGTTTCTGTCAGTCAGCAGCCTATAAGCCAGATGTTCATACCTTTTGTGAGATGATGGTGTGAAGCCAACGTCAGTTACCTTCGAAAGAAATGTGATGGTGATTTCATTGCAGCAGCATTGCCCCTAAGTAGAAGCAAAGGTGATTTCAGCTTCTATCCTTCCTGAAACTAAAATATCAAGAAGTGGCAGTAGAAAGAACCTGGCAAGTAAATGCTGAGTTCTATAGGGTGGCATACACAATTCCTGCCCCTGTGAAGGCAGCCTGTGGTAACGCTGTGATAGCTGGAGCTGTGGGACTACATCAGGCAGGTTCTACTGCAACTCAGTCTCTCCCTGAATACTTAATGCAAAATTCAAGGCCTAATTCTTATTTAAATTCCTTGCCTTCCTAATTTGAAAGACATTAAGTTTTGGCCTTTGCTTTTAAGCAGATGGATGTTCATCATTTACTTGTATGTCCCTTTTTGTGCCACCGTATCTGTTAGGTGCTGGGAAAATTTGCATTAATATTGAGACAGATCAAAAGATTTTCTTTCCACATATGTTGCAAATAATGTCCTTTTTTTTTTTTTTTTTTTCGTGGGAGGAAAAAAGAAACTCCAAACCAAACCAGTCCTTTCCAAATGGTTTGTGACATGATCACATTCTATTTTCACAGAAAAAGCCTATAATCCCCCCCAGATGCAGCATCATATACGTGGCTTCCAGTTAGCGTGGGTTTAGTATTTGAATGTTTCCTAAAAGTTCATTGTCTATTAAAACCTCCCAAATGGAGCACATCACACACCCAGAAAGATCACCCTCGTTTCTGGGAGCCTTAAGAGGTAGTAGGATGACAGATAGGGAGGAAGGTGATCAATTAAGACATTAAGCATTTTGCACCACATGGACGCATCTGCATGTCAGCCAAATAATAAGGCCATCAGCTCATTTTCAGGGGGCTGTTGCCTACTTCAACTCAATCCTCAGATCAAAGAGAAAATGTCTGCTTGCATTTTCTAATCAGAAAAGGGATGCTAATTTAGGTTCCTTAATGTGTGGTGATAAGAGACTTCTTCAATTAACTGAATTCTATAGCTCAGAAAATAAAAAAAGGGGGATACAAAGGGAGTCAGGCTGGAAAGGCAGAAGTTCTCATTAAATCAAAGGTCCAATATTCATTACCTCCAGCATCTGGGGCTAAACACTAAACATGGAGATCATCAAAGGGGGTTTAATGGGTTAAATTGAGAATATAATCTAATTAAAATATTAGATACGAGTAAATAGCTCTTTGATATTCATCTGAAGGTTTCATTAAAATAGGTACTTGAGGTTTGTATTAAGGGGGGATTATCACTTTTAAGCAGAAACAACAAGTTGAGGTACCCTAATAAGAAATGCTTCAAAGTGTAACCATTTGGTTTAATATATAAAAGTAGAAGAGCAGCAACTGGCAGAGCATGGTACCATTTACCCAGCCTCTCTTGATGGATCATACCACAGGCATGCACGTTATACAGCAAGGGGGCAAATGCTGTTCCCAAAGGCAAGCAGAAAGCAGGCTGAGACAGAGGACAGTTTTGTTCCAGAAGTTGCAGTGGCCATTTGAAGATATCTAGTGCTGCACTTCCATATGCTTCTTCCACCAGATTTCCTCCAAAGCTTATGTATGTGACAATCTTGTGCCTGCAAAGTCTAATGGTCTCTGGGGTGGGTCAGGAGGGCTTTAAGGAAAGGAACATGTCCTTTTCCCATCATGGAGAGATGCAGTATATTGATCACTTTGACTGGAAATACTAACACAGGCTGAGGCATCCTGAGGGCTATAGGATGTAGGTGAATTTCCCCCAGGACTCTCTGAAATGAAAGGTACATGTAGGACTTTTCCAGCAATGCCTTGACTTCACTGTACAACTACTGTAAAATCATCTTCCTGGTGAGACATCCAGCACATGTTAACCCAGCCACGTGTTAAGTCTTAACACATTTCTAACTGTTACCTTTAACTTGTACAAGTACATCTAGAAAGAGAGAAAACCATTTTATAGCTATTCCCTCTTTCATTCTCCACCTTTCCTTTCCATTATGAGCCTCCTTTTTTCCCCTCCAAAGACATTCTCTCTCCTCCCATTCAAAAGGGGACCTAATAAATTGGATAAAGCAATTACATATAATCATGAGGTTGTTGGGGTTTTTGTGTGCGTGTGTTTGTTCTTTTTCTTTCCCTTTTAACTAGCCTATTTGCTAAGATTTTAGTGTGTTTTCTTCAAAATTCCCTTGCTGTGTGTTCTAATCACATTTCACATGTTGACTTAATTCATCATTTACTAAGTTAAAGAAATGGAAGCATCGTAAGAAACCCATCTGTTTGTTGTTATTTTGATAGATTTAATCTGTTAAAAGCTGTTTCCTCTCAAACATGTAGCTCTCAATTATCCTTAGTTACTCATTGTATTTTCCAACTGCTTCTGGCTAATAACAGATTGTCTGCATCATCAGCCAGGGCTTGTTTTGAAATCTCTTGCCCTAGATGAAGCTTCAAAATCTGGGTCTTGGTGTGACAACTATTCACCAACAGATAACAGAGTAACAGTTGAGTAATGAGCATTGTACCATTACCCACTGCTATGTTTGGTGCAATTCAAGAACAGAAACATTGCTGGTAGTAAAATCATCAAGTCAAACTAATGTTTATTGATAATGCTTTGTAGATATGCCCATATGTTTGGAATGCCTAAAAATGCTCCAGCTGTGACAAGCCAACAGGTGATTGGTCTGAAGAATGGAATGGGAAATCATACATGATGCTCATAGCTCATAACTAAATGGTTAAGACATCTTAGCTTTGAAGATATCCCGAGTAATTTCAAAACACTTGTAAGATATGAAGGTTTTTGAAAGCAGCTACAACTTGCTTCTCCTTCTGGTGTCTGTCCTGCAAAGTTTCCAAGGATGCAATTTGAGGCAGAATGTCTCCATTTAAAGTCTGTGGCAGAACTCTTTCTTCTTTCACCTTTTCAGCTGATAGTTTTGTTGTGAAAATCTTTGGTCTAGGAATCTTCTTAGCATATTCCAGTGCCTAAAACCAGGAAAATTGGGGTAATTGATTAAGAGAAAATCTGACCAATACTTCCAAGAAAATGTAGATATTTCTGCACTGAGTTAAAATATTAGTTCTCCTATTTTCCAGTCTTGTTTCTGACAATGTTCAATATTAGATGTTTCTGTAGCTACTACAGGAAACCTCTGGAGAGGGCAAATCACCACCTCAGGGTGATTTGCTTTCTGACGCCACTGAAGAACACCTTAAATACTGGAACAGTGTTCTTTCTTTAAAACCAGATACCTGTAAAAGGGTCAAATAACACAGAATGGTGCATGGAGTTGGAAAGCAGAGGGAATGGGAACAGTATTACAGAAATCCTGAAACAGGGGGCACCCTGGTTTAACCTGGGACACCCAAAGAATTTCAAACCCCACATAAGTGGTTTATATGAGGCTTGGAAATAAATGCAAGTAACTCAGTGATTAAACCGATATTAAAAGCCAAAACTTATTTCCTGGAGCCTGCAGTTCTCATTCATCACTGTGGAGGAATAGCTGTTAGCATGCAGGTGAGCTCCTGTAGAACTGATGGATATATACTATTTCCAGAGCTTTATTATTTCCTGCAATATAGAAAAGGTGCTGCCTTTGCTTGTTTATGTGTGTCACTGTCATGTAGTCAGTCGTTGCTCATTTGGGCTATTTTTGAAGGCAGGTGAAGGCTAAAGTATATTGTATGGGCTTGAAAAATAAGACCAATTACTGTAGCTATGCAACTGAAGTGAAAAGAGTTTGTGAGTGAGACTGACAGGCAGGTGGATAATAGACTAACAAAACGATATCTGTGGTCCATTAGAAGAGTGCACTCTGCAGTAGTGAGGCCTCTACTGTTGATGTGAAGCAGAGCATGTGTTGCACTGGGTAATGTTCCTAGGAGGGTCTCACTCGCAATTTTAACCACCCTTTCCCAAGGAAACCATCACTAGCTGTTTAAGCCACGTTGAGTGCTGGTAGCTGGATGGAGTACTGCTTTTTTCCATCTGGTACACCCTCGTGAAGAGCAAGGGAGATGGATGGACTGAAGACTGCTGTTGGCAAAGAAATCAGCAACTACATCTACAGCCATAACAGAATAGATGAACACTTGCCAGGATCCCATAAATCCTTAGAGTTATTAAAAGGGAGATCAAAATGGAGAAACCATGTTAGCCTACAGTGAGTTAAATTTATGCTTTTTCTTTATACAAAGCCCAGAATCTCTCCCTGAATGCATTTTGAAGGGACTCTCTTCTTACCTTCTGTCTTGACACTGAAGTTACGACCTGGGGTTTTGTAGGTAACCTCTGAAATGAAGCAATGCTTTTCATGTTGCGTTCCTTAACCTGCTTTGCATATTCCTTTTGTTGCTTTAACTTCTCTTTCTGACAAAGGCAGAAAGTGTATGGTTAGTGAAATATCTCCCTGAATCCATCAATGAGACACTTTCCCACTGGAGTCTTCCATTTACACCTCTGTTGCTGTTTAACCTGTCTATGCTATTGATCATTTCTCAGCAGAACACAATAGGAAGCCCTGATAAATGGCACAGCTTTCTTAGTCAGTCTTCGTTTTTAAGAGCTTTTCCTTGGACCATATTGAGGATAGAGTTCAACAGAACTGTGTCAGGTTTAAACATTCTTTATTCTGAATATTTAAGTCCATCTGTTCAGTTCTAAAATGGCTGTGCTAACTTCACCAGCTTTTGCAATGATTTTTGCAAGGAAGAAGAAAATACGGGGGCAATTACTCCAAAGGGATGATCATTTTACCATTGTTCCTTCCTACAGTCCTACAATGTCTCTATAAAGAATGCCATATAAAGCATCTCTTGTTACATTAATAGCATCTCAAAGCATGCAGGATGGAGTTTGCAGCACCTTAGATGTACAGGTGCTACCAGACCCTCATTACCAGCAGAGAACAGGCCAAGAGATACCAATTGTTCAGGTACTTCTTCTGAACAATCTGTTTCCATTTCAACAGGGTAATGCATATCTAGCTATTTCATTCTTGTCTTTACGTAACTTCTTTTACTTCCACTTTGAAGGTTAGGCAAACCTTCTACATTTGGAATGAGACTGCAATTAAGCCACATGAGTGTATAACTTACTCATGCAATTAGCCCTGGTGAATCTTGTCAACTATTCGCTGTTTCTGGAACTACAAAATTAAAGGGTAAAAATGGTCCACAATACAGTTGTCTTTCCTCCTATCCAAATCTCTCTTTAGGATCTCAAGTTAGACCTACAGTGAAGGACATAAAGTACCAGACAAACATAAGTTGCTTCTCAGCAGAGATTTCTTTGCTATTCTCCTCTCTTTGCACAACTGAAAAGTGGA
The DNA here is from genome assembly GCA_039877255.1 of Loriculus beryllinus. NCBI lineage: Eukaryota > Metazoa > Chordata > Aves > Psittaciformes > Psittacidae > Loriculus > Loriculus beryllinus. The sequence goes on from JBCJKH010012268.1 coordinate 21,741, forward strand.
TAATACAATAGGGACTGCTTACTTTCTCTTTGATTGCCTCATAGTCAGGTCCAAGGCCTCCAAGCTTCACATTCAGATTTATGTAGGCTTTTGAGGAACATGGCTAAAAAACAAAGAGCAATGGTAGGTTTTCCATTATATGGTTTTATAGGGAGCATAATTAAAGCAAGGCTTGTAGGGGACATCCAAGATAAGAGCAGGATGCAACTTGTAGTCTCAGTCTTACCTCTGGCATGTTTCATTTTAAGGATTGTAAATGATCAAAATGATTGAGTTAATTACACAAGTCAAATTACACTGTATTTCCTTTGAATCTAGGCAGGTAATTGCCAATGATCCAAATCCAAAAGCAATACTTTCTCAGTCAAAAAGATGATCTTTTATGACCTTTATTTTTAAACAGCTTGAAGTGACTCATTTGACTGCTATTATAATGAAACTGCAAAGAAACTGTTACAAAGAAAAGCAGATAAAAGTACCCAATTTGGGTAATAATAATTAGGCAATTGTTATTAGTAACCTTTCTTTGTTCTCAAGACTGCAATGGGAAATTGTTCACTGGGAGTTGAAAAATACATGCCTTGCACCGCAGCAAAAGCTTTACAAGTGCATAGGGAAGACTGAGGGTGAGTGATAGGTGATGCCGCTTCAGTACTTCATGACACTACTATAAAGACCCCAATACTTCTAGAATCTGTTTAATCTCTTTCAAATACACTAGATTAACTTTTAGAAGTGGACTGAAAATTTGTCAGTGAAAACTCATTGTGACCAGCTCTGTAGTAATTTTAATCCCAGATTAATGCAGAAACAGCAAGAAATCTATATGCAAATAAAATGTGCATTTCTTCAAAGGGCATGTTCAATTTTAACTTAGCTGCAGAGATGCACTATTTGATGTTGGGTTTTGTGTCTATTATACCTGTTCTTTTGTGATACACATAACTTTTGAGGTAGTGGGAAGTGTTAGTCATTTAGCTGTCTAAAAAAAATCAGGGTTTTCTTACTTCATCCAATGAGCATGAATTCATTTGTTCATTAGGAAAAGCTGGATATTTCCGTGAGCAGAAACAGTCCTACTCTTGTAGCATTCCCCATATACAAAGCGTGAGAAAGCTACTGAAAATACAGGACAGAAACAATGGTTTGAACTCGGGGGAGCAGAAAGGGAAGGAAATCTGCCCTTCGGTTACTATCATAATCCACCTAATTCTTCTCAAAAGCATTCAAGCAGCAATACACAGCCTGCCTCCTAGATGAAACACATGAGTCATTATTCCAGCTTAGTTTGTCTGCCCCAAGACTCGGGGCTAACTTCTTGAACATTTAATTTGTCATGGACACAGGGATATCTTTATGCTGTTCCACTGTGTCTGTGTTAACTGGTTGCTGAATGAAACTGGAAACACAGAAAAGACAAAAAGAACCAAGTTTTAATAAGGACCAAAATGGGATCATCAGGAGACTTGTAATAATGTTTATGCCATTAGCTTTACAAATCCTCTAAGTTTGTTGTTGTTCACTTTGATTCCCTTGGAAACCAGGAGATTTGAGTTGGATAGCAAATGAGCGTGACCAGGATAATGGTTCGCTCAGATCTGAGGCCTGGCTACCTGCTGCTTTATATAAATAGCTTTATTCTAAATCATTTTATCACTGGATAACTTAAAGGACAAACACTGCTCTGTGTGTTCTTAGAGCTAATCAAGACTGAAAGTGACATAGGGAGAGGTTGTTGTAAACTGCCTTGCTCTTTAGACTAAAATGATCTTAGTGTCTGTTTCAACTTTTGTTCTTTGGGTTTTAATGGTCTGGGCAAGTCAGTGTCTGTCAGTGTGCTTTTTGTAACATGAAATATTTCTCAGTCCCCATTCCTTTTTACGGTTTTTTGATTATTAGGACAAAATTCAATCAGAGGAAAAATAGAAATGTAAAGCCATCTGATCCACACCTGTTTGCTTACCTTCTTGCTGACTTTAGGCTGGTTTTGCTTTTCCATCTGTATGAGATATTCTTCTGAGTTGCTCTGGGTTTTTTTCACTTGATTTCCTTTAACACTCTCTGGATCTATCTCTGAAACACTTTCTAGCTGTGGGTTTATGGGTGGAAGTAGGCTGAAGAAGTGCCTGTCAGCTAAGTGGGCTTCTGTCAAATGAGTATCTTCTTGGTGATATCGCTCCATCATTGGTGCAAACTGGGAGGTTGTATAAGGGAATGTTGGTGAACTGTGAATAGAAGATTGAGGCAGCCTAAAAAATAAAGAAGGGAATGAATAAGAATCTTTATGTTATATAGCAGGTACCTCAACAAGCAATCTGTAAATGGAATGATCCTTGTATTTTGGGAACATAATGGTGGAGAGATGGATATTCCATAATGACTGACAGTGCCTAATGGGATGACAAGACATCTTTTGACAAGGGCATGTAGGGATAGGACAAGGAGCAATGGCTTTAAACTGACGTAAGAGAGATTTAAATTAGGCATTAGGAAGAAGTTCTTCCCTGTGCGGGTGGCACATGATTTTATACTTTGGCCTTTAAAACATTTACTTGTCCATTTCTATTTTTTCTGGACATCATAGTGGTATGATAATGTTGTTTCAACACTTACATCCTTACCCTAAACTACTGATAGCAGTTCTGATACCTTTTATCCATACAAACATGTCTTTTGCAATCCTGAAGCGACTCTTGATCCTTCACCAATTCTTGAAAATTGACATTAAAAGTAGATGAAATATTCCTCTGATTTGGATGTGCTTGACCATCGGTACTGTAATCTCTTGCAAATAGGTGCACAGTGGCATGGTTGTGTAGGTGCTGCTGGCCTTGTGGAAATCCATTTGGACAACTATGCTGATATTTCCAGTTCTCCTTGCTGGTGTAGGCTGGAGATATAACCTCTGCTGGGTTAAGTGTATGTGATTTTGGATGAAAAGTATAGGTAAAGGTGGTAAAATCCTGATTGACAAGATGTCTTGAACTTGGGGAATTATTTAAGCAAGTATCTGAATTTGCTGCTGTATTAGTGTCAGGGCCAGCAGAAGCACCTGGATACAGACACTCCTGCAGTGTGCTGCTGTTGTCTTGCTCTACTGCCTGTGTGGGAGAAGTCTGAGACCCTGGTGTTTGGTGGTGCCAAGGCCTCAGTTCTGCCGGTCTTCCTGGCTGTTGCTGGCTGTCACTCCTTGGGATAGCTCTCCCTTTGAGTCTCTGGTTGGGTTGTATGTTGTTTCTCTGGTAGGATTTAAGTGGGTGAATCTAAAACAAGTTATCAGAAGCGGGGTGAATTTCAGTGGTTGCTATTTTTTATGTTTATTAAGATCAACAATATACAAGCGTATTTGTAAATTTGCCTGTCACAATACCTTTCATGTAACTGTATCTTAAACCTTATCAAATTAACTGATTGCATGCTGTTTTCACTAGATTATATCATGTTCTATGATTTTCATTCAAGATAACATTCTTATTTTAAATAGACTGATGTCAGTGATTGAAATTATTTCATTTCTAAACCAAAACCTCCTCCCTGTGCTGTATCCTGCAAAACATTAGCCAAATGATAAGAAACAATGTAAGAATTTAAACACACCAGGACTACTGTTTAGAGCTAAACTGACATACTCTAAACCTGGAGTTTAAGATTTGTCATGTTCCAATTACAGCATCAGGGGTTGCCCATTTTGAGGAAAGACATGGCTTTCCTCCTAGGGAATATACAAATCCATTCTGAGTCCATTTAATCTTTGTCAGCGCTAAAATCCTCCATTTCATCCTCCTGTCTCTCTCTAGGGTTCTTTTGTTAGCAACACTTGCAATCACTACATAGCATATGCACTCAGAGTAACTACTTAATGGTAGTATTAAATCCACGTACAGACCACAATGTTTTGGGGAAAGCCAAAAAGAAGCACTGGGGAATCCTGACTCCTGGTGCCAGGATGATGATTTGTTATCTCGACCTTTGCTGTACCGATTAATATCCTGGCATATTGTGCCCCTAGTCAAAAACATCAACTGCTGCCAGTGGGACCAGGCCAGTGTTTTCTCATTTAAACAGAATGAGCAGCCCTGTAAAATACCCTCCTCATTCTCAAATACCACGTATAAAGCACATCTCTCTCAGTGGACAACAGCATAAAGTCATGCTTGTTCTTTATAGAATTGCAGCTTCCAGTCTTAGGGGAATTTAAGCAGTCTGCTTGATTGACTTCAAACACTTGTAATACAAAGACAATAACTAGGTTTTCCAATAATAATCCCATTTGGCTTGAAGTTCTGGTGCTGAGTTCTTGGTTTTTCATCAGTGATGATAACATGGTCTCTTCTATTGCTCCAAAAACTACTCCAGTGCATTAGTTTGAAAGCATAAAGCACATCTATAGACCTATGCATACAGAGGAGGTCAGTGCAACTCTGCTTATGGATAACATTTTCTGGTTTATGGTAACTCCTTTATGATCATGAGGATTTTAGGGGACAATTAATTCAGTAGTAGTTAAGTTCTAGCTTAGAATCCTCATGAACCATCAAACACAGACAGGTACTAGTTTGTGCGTTTATATTATTATCAACCAAGTAATGTTGTAAATAGGTAAGATTCTTTGAGCTCAGAATTTCTTGGAATTTGAGCTCTATTTTGATTTTAAATAATTCAATATATAAAGCAGCATATATATTAGATTTTGGTGATTGCCTACTGATATATATCTAAGGATTTATTATCAGTAATCAATACTTTGAATTTAACGAGATTACAGCTTTAAATATTCAAACTTCACTGCTTCTACATGTATATTATCATGTTACATGAAAACAGAACCTTGAGATGCTGTGCTTTCAGGTACCATTTGTCTTCAGGCTTGATTTTCACTGTCTGCAATGGTAGGACTCTCTTAACTGGTTCCTCATCAACAGCTTTAGGATCTGTAACCTAAAAAACCAAGAATGTTTATGGCCACAGCCCAACCAGATGAAAGGATTTAAAAGTCTTGGGGAAAGAATGAGGAATAATTTGTCTTCTGTTAAAACCGAAATGGTAAAGTTAGGCAGTATAGAATAGAAAAGAAGACAATGAAAGGCAGAAAGATAAAAAAGGAAGCAAAAACCCAATTAACAGTGATGTGGTAGCAGGGAATGTTCCTTCTACTTCTAAAAAGAAGAGAGAAAAATACAATTGCAGGAAGTATGAGCACAGAAACCTACGTGTAACTATAAAAATTCTAGGCTTCTCCATTTATAAGAGATGATGGAAAGATGGGTGGATGTTCCTAGTAACAGAAAAGTGACCAGACAATCATCATGGTCCAAGCAATCAGCCAGTGTACAAAGATATTGATGGACGATACATGCCATAGCAAGGTCTTGAGCAATAGTCGTGCATAAAAAGATGACAAAATACAGTAATATAGGAAGACAAGTGCAAGGAATAGCTGCACAAATGGAACATCTAATACACATAGCCTGGCAACGATATCAAACAGCCTGTGCACAATAGCAAACTCATAAACAAGAAGGACACCTTCACATGGCCACAGTGGTGACAGCACAATGGCTGGAAATCAAATCTGAGCAATTTTGAAGAGTGGCTGCTGGCTGATTTCAAAGCCAAGCAATAGCCATAATGAAAGTTTTTTGCTGAAAGCATCAAACTTTTGATTGCAATCTATAAAATTTCAGGAAAAACAATGGGGGTTTTATTTATTATTTTCTTATTTATACTTGTGTTGTCTCAAACTATCCTGCTAACTGCTATAGCAGATATGACCTCAATTTACTGTGCAATCTCATCATAAAGAGTCTACAACTAACTATGTGGTGGACTCATGCTTGTGCTAGAAGTACTTATGCATGGCTGTAGAGTGACACTGGCTAACAGGGAAGAACTTGTACTGAAGACGTATTTGTGGCCAAGAGACTTATTAAGTGAAATCACAGTGGTGAAATCGGTGTGAAGGAAGTGTTAAATCCTTCTGGGAAGCCGAGTCTCTCATCTTTGGGGGTGAGAAATTAGGACAACAAGGAGAAGGTATTTAGGGTTTATTGCTGAGTTTTCTTGTTGCTCCAAATGGCAGTGTAGATTCTATTAGTCATGACCAGAAAAGTTCACAAATTAAAAGTTACCACACAGCTTTCCTGAACCTGTGGATAGATACAGCTAAGGCAGTAAGATGTTTTTGGTGGAACCAACTGACTCACTGGACTGATAGTTTACTAGGCAGGTAAAGCATACTTCTACATTATCTCTTTGAAAGAGGAACAGGACACAACCTCTGCCAGCATTTTTTGTGAACTATACTATTAATACCAATCAAATTGAGAAAATGATCAAATGAAATTGCATTTTGAGAATCATAAGCTGTGTAATGCCTATTCTGTTAAATTGAGGCCCATAATTGCTTCTCTACTGAAAAGATACAACAAAGACAGCAATCATGGCATGTCATTATCCCAGACTAGAAAACCAGCCTTTGCAGTGAGGACTTCAAAGGCTTGTGGTTCTCGAATTGCATTTGGCTGCTATTGTTGAAGCGCAAGCAATCTTGATTAGGTGTTTACACTGAGGTAAGGCGCAGTGCACAGAGAGTCTGAGTGCCTTGGTCTAGAGCCATTAAAAAATTGTACATTATGTTCCTTGCTTTGAAGTAAGGGGCTTGTAGGTAGGAAAGCAACTCATATTGAGTACAGCTGAGCTAGATTGGACCACTGCTTCTCTCTTTTTCTCTCTCTCTCTCCCTCTCTCTCTCAAAGGAACTCATCATCAGGTTCTTAAAGAATCAGGCAACACTGCAAAGAACTTGATGCTTTATAAAATGCTATATGAATTAGTAAATATACAGATCAACACACATTTATGGTATGTTTTGGTACATACAGCCTGCTGTCTGTATGCACAGGGATTACAGATGTCTTTCTGGCAAGAACGAGGGTGTAATGTTATGTCAGTTGAAGAAAGATGTATGCAAAGTACTTATTTCATTGTAAACACTACTTTTGCTCTGGTCAACAAGATGCTTCCATTAGGCCTTTTTTCACTCCTTCCAACAGGATGGAGCAATGGATATCTCAGTTAAGAACGAGAAGTAAGTACTTTTTTCTATGCCTATCCACAGCAACTACAGCAGTAGCTGACAGTAGGCAGTGATGCTGTTGTGGATGTAAATACATCTTTCTGCATGCGTGCTGCCTGGCTCCTGCTATGTCACAGCTCTGCTGACCCTGAGGTTACTTCACCAAGGTAATCCTAGAATATAGCCCTGATTTTAACATACTTCTTTTTCCTATTATGTATCTTTGAACAATGTTGACACAATTGAGTCCTGATCCCTGGCTCCAATACTTACATAGAAATCATTTTCAGAATTCCCCAAATAGTAAACATAATCATATCAACACAGCTTTAATTAGCATCAATCTACACTAATTATTTTTACCGTCCTCCAAATTATAACAGAAAAAACCCCAAGTGCTCTTAATAGCTCTGATAGAAAAAGAACTTGTCCACCCTAATGCTCATTGTAATGTAGGCAGCAGATGCCCTCTAATACTGTGTCAACTGTTCATTAGCTTTGGAAAGCAGCAGTGTCACTTGAAGCAGAAAGTCTCTGTAGTTTTGCAAGTTAAGATATGCTACAACTCGTGGAGTGATTCAGTGACTCCCACCTTCCCATTATGCATAATAAGTAGCAAGTAAAAGCAACAAACTCATGTATAATCGTTCATTAGGAACTGTAATTACATTTCCACTTAATCCTTAATAGAAGTTGTCTGACATTTTGCAGTCAATCATAAGAAAGCTAGGCTCTTCAAGTCCAAGTACTGTACATGACTTGCTGAGAAAGCAAGTAAGGGGTTGTCTGACCACCCAGATCCAACAGGTATTGAATATTCCTGCATATGTGATCCTAAATGACAGTGATAAGCAAGAATGTGCATGGCCTTTGAAAGCAATGTGACCACAGAGTTTTTTTCTGGTTCTTAAACTCATTTGTAACTTCAGACACACTTTTTTGTTATGATCAATGTGGGTGGAAAAACACTAATACAGCTTCTTAAGCCAAATGGAGACATCAAGGTTTCTTACTGCAACCCTAACCACCCTATGATTCTGTTATTCTATGATTTCTCTAACATCAAGATTAAAAACTAGGGACAGATCACCTCTGCACCATGCTTCATGGTCAAGAATATATGTATCTTAAGCAGGCTTGTACCAAGGCCATCACTGGGGTTGTGAGTAACCGAGGACTTGTCAATTATTCCATCCAGCATGAGCAAGAGCCTCACTGGAAGTCGTAAGTAATCAATTGTACGATAGGTTGTAAATCTACTTAATTCCCCTATGAACCTGATCATGCAGCTATTCTCTTTTAGCACTAGACAGTCCTCTGTTTATACCAATTATAAGCCATCTGAAAGTTACCTACCTGCTTTTGAAGAACTTCTTGCTTTTTGGTGTGTAACTGAAGATAGGAATTAATCTCTGAACGCAATCCTAAAGTCCGTTTATTGCTTGCCACAAAGTCTTTTTTGGCTCTTTGTGGTCGATCTTCTTGGATCCGAAGAGGAAAAGCACCTCCATCTATTCTGGAGCTATGTTCACAATGACAGTTTTCTGTAGGTTCCTTTCCTTTGGTATGTAGCCTAAAGGGTTCATTGCTGACCACAGCATTTGGCTCATGAAAGCTTAGTAATTTTGTACCGAATTCTGACAACGAATCCTGTGACTTTGCCTCCTGTTGATTCTTTTCTTCTGGGAAGCCTTTGGAATGGAGGTAAAATGGATCTTGTATAAAGTCCATACTGCTTCCTTCAGCAACGTGACATAGCTCAGACAACTCTGCTACATCCTATGTGTTCTTCCAGTTAGAATTGTGTTGGGCTGAAATACGTCTCTACAGACTGCTGCCTCCTATGTAAAAATGAAGCACAAATTTATTTATGTATAAGTTGTATCAATTCTATATTATTTTAGGGTGCAATTTGAGCCAGCATATGTCCTGCAAATATGGTCAGATGAATTCTTTCAGTTCATACAGCACGGTCAGTTATAGGAGGAGGTTGGAACAGTTCTATCCAAAAATCCTTTAGCAGAAAACTAGGTAGGACCTCCTCTTCAGTTTGAATTTTCAGCATCAGTGAATGATAAATTGGCCCAACATTCACATTACAGTAGAATACAATCTTTATCCTAAATTCAGCACAAATAAATTAGAGAGTCAGCTAAAAGATGAAATGACATTGTGCTGCTTCCGTTGTTTCCTTTAAAATGATTTAGCCTTCAAAAGAGTGAGTATCTATTGCTCATTCTTCAAGGACTCTGCTGTGTGAAATTAAAGTGATATTTATTATCTATTACTTACAAGATTATTATTATTTATTATTTATAGAAGTGATATATTCCTGGTAAAATCCCTCTCTCAAATGTCAGTTTGTGACTTTCTAAGCAACAAGAGCCTCCAGCTCTGGATTTTTTATTCTCTTCTTATTCGTATAAAACATCATGATGTTTCAATAAAAAAACTCCCTATGAAAGACTTAAAGTAACTTCTCATTTAAAAGCAGGTTGTAACTGAGATTAAGTATACATACAAATTGGCTTCCAGAAGATGTGCAGGCAGTGGCAGGAGTAAGGAGCATGGGAGGAAAAGAGCTTTTAACACTGCTTTTCCTTAACTGGACTTGCTGTATAGCCCTGGTTTCTTGGGCACTGACAAATGGCGAGCCCTTCAGAGTGACATTTATAGGCTCTGAAACCTGGTTGACTCTTTAGACTCTGTTAAAAGAACCATACTGACCTGCTGGATTTTCCAAACTGTGGCGTAGTTAATGATGTTAAAATTTCCATAAATCATTAATTCATCCTTTCTGAATTAGTTATATGCTTATGCCCATATTTCAAGTGGCTTCTAATAATACGACAATCTGTTTCTCTAGCAATGCCTTTCATTTCAGGCAAGCATTAGTGCTGTGGTGTACTCTAAACTGAGAGTAGACGGTTTACACTGGTGAAAACGTTCTTATTCCTAGTTGTCATACACCACGGGTAAAGAGAAATAGGTAACCATATTTTGAAATGAGTACAGAAGTATGTGATATAATTGCAATGATTCAAGTAACAGTATAATGCTAAAGAGTTCTATTGTGCTGAAATGTGTGCACAGCAGCTCAATTGTATTATGCAGGCCAGGTCACCGCATGGGAACAAAATGAGTGTGAAGAGCTCCTTCATCTCTAATCATCTGCACACAAAAAATGCACCTTTTATTCCTCCCCCCAACTTGTTATAAAGGTTAGATGGACTCTGTACTCATGAACAAAAGTGTTGTATGTAGACAACAGATGCAGCGGTTCCTCTTCAAATTCCGAGGTTAGTAATGGATGTAGAGAGGGGGTTTCATATGTATATGCTGTGATACTTGCTCCAGTTAATGGACTGTATTTGAGTACTTACTAGGCTAAGTTCAAACAAAATAAAATCAAATTTCCATTTAATGAAGAGCCTCATATTCAGCATAGTATTCAGTCAAAAAAATTACTAAAAATTAGAGCATGTTTCTAGCACAATTAACATCATTTGCACTCACAATAAAATATTCAATAACTGGCCATTTTGCTTGTTGAGGAGGTGAATAAAAGCATGCTATTAATCATTTAGCCTTCGTTTGTTTGCCATTTTATTTTAAGTAGACAATTAAATTGAATCTGCTCATTATTATTACTTCAGGTTTAATTTAATCCCTTTAAACTTGAGAATTATTCCCAATTTATTCAGTGTTAAACATTTTATGCATATGACAGCAAATTGAATTGTATTTGATGTACCAAGTGAGTGTTTTCTAAACAATGTTTAAAGGTGACAGTAACCCTGGAAATGTTCATTTTAGATTTACATAGCTATAAGGACAAACTGCACTTGGGCAACCCACCAATTTTTGTCTAAGAGGAAGTGTCTCAGTTTGCTCAGCACAGGTCTTTCTATATGGAAAGAAAAGAGGATGTGTTGGTGCTGGTTCTTAATTTCTTTATTGGCAAAGCCTTCCAAAGCTTGCTGGTGTTCTGGAAGGCAGAAACGAGGCTCTCATTTGTTGCTCTAAGTTAATAACAAAGACCCTATACAGCAAATGCATCACTTCTTGCTATAAAATCTGCCTTAAACTATTAGTGGTAACAAAGCTAATTGAATATAAACAGCTTATGAAAAAGAAAACAAAGCAACACAATTTTAGCTGAAAAATAGAGGCGAAAGGAATTTTACGTGTTCTTATTCGACTTTACACCATCTCTGACATGCAAGCTATCAGCAAGAAAGTGTGTGACAGCAAAAACACACTTTCTTCTTAAATTATGAAGAGGGCTTCTTTTCATTTGATTGCATTTAGATGTTCCCAAGTCATCTGCCCTCTAGACACTTAGAAGACATAGTGTGGGGATGTGCGTGTGACACTGCCACAGTGAAGGGCAGTGATTTGAGAGGAAAAGTACACTAGCTAGTTTCACTGCATACAGTGAATTTCAGTGCTTACAGTGGGATGTACACAGATGGGACTCATCCCTTCAAAGCTACAGGGTGAACTTCACTTTAGTACATGGGCAATTGTTAAGATACGGAAATGCACAATATGATTTCTAACTTTTCAGGGTGTTTATCATATGAGTTTATTCTCTGGAGGCCTTTTACACCTGGGTGGACACCCTGTATTCACTGCTCCCATCACGGATCAGAGGTGGGAGGTGATACATACCCTGCAGCCCAAGAGGAAAGCCCAGCACCAGCAAAGAACCTTCTGTTTGAACTGCCTGTCCTGAGCTCTCTCCAGCCTGTAGGCAGGCCTGTAGCGGCCCCCCCACCCCGAGGCCTTGTATCCCAGTTCCCTCACCCTAATACCATCTCCACAGTCCCCTCCAGTTCCCTCTCCCCAATCCCATTACCCTTATAGGTCTCAGCTCTGCCCCACGGCCCTGTCCTTAAGCGCGGCCCGTTGCCTACCGCTCCGTCGCGTCTCGCCGTTGCCATGGCCACGCCTGAGGACGCGCAGCATCCACCAACAGCGAGGGCGGAGGATGGGGGAGCTGTAGGACAAAGCCACTTTAAAGTGATACAAGATTTATTATATCATATATAATAGCAGCCACTTCAAGGGCATGCATTTAATTCAGTGTCCAAACCCGGTGTTCAGCTTCTTGCTTACAGTGAGGAATAATCATCTCTAGCGGGAAAAATAAACACAGCTGTCTGCTGTAATGCAAATTCTCTTTATTTTAGGAGTTCAGTTTTATCTTTGCCACATAGAAAAGGTTCCCAGTGATGGCATAGTGGGGCTGTGCAGATGTAAAATCTCATTGAGTCTTCTAGATTGCCTGCTGGCAAGCGACTTTGTCCCTGGATTTGAGGAGTCCCGTATGTAATATCATCTCCACATTTGATAACCCACATTTGAAAACTTCCATAGTCTCAGTGACGCCCTTGGAAGTTTACGTGATGTGGGAGTACAAGTGTAGTACCCAAATGCTCTGGTTTCAGAGCCCCTTGCAGACTAGTGCTGATGCAGTCTGGCATGGCAGAGTGATGCTGTCGCTGTACAGGTGAGAAACCAAAGCAAGAGTTCTATCACGGGGGAACAACCTTGGGGTTTTTAGCTCTTTGGACATTAGGATGCTTCCCACCTTGGTTAAATACAGCTGGATCTCCAGGTTTGAGGTGAGAATAAAATAATACAAGTCCCAGTAGGTCTGCAGCTCCCAGGGTTTCCTGATGAGTCCCATGCTTGCAGAATTACATGAATGTCTTCATATCCTGCAGTCCTTGGAATACCTGCATGTTCCTTTGCCAAGACCCTCACTGCTGGTAGGATCTGAGACAGGACTGATGAGCTCTGTTTCTGGCAGTGGTTATTTAAATCCTTTGAGGAGTACAGATAAATCACTGTCTGCATTGCTAATAGGTTTCTAGGACCACCAGTTCTATCTACCTGCCCCACTGTTTAAAGGAAAGCAGTCCCAGGTGGCTTTTGGGTTGAGGGTAGCTGTTTGTAGTTCTGTTCCTTGAAATCATATTGGTACTTGAATACTGTAATATGAAGATCAGGAAACACTGCTGTTTCTTCACATTGTACAGATTTACTATTGCTATACATTTGTTTCCTTTCCACATCCAAACAGTTTCTCATTTATTGCAATAGTTTTGTCTCTGGGATTCTTCTGCATTGTTTCCACATATCCTGCTGTTACATATTGCGTGTTGGACTTCTGATTGACACCTGAAAGTTAAACACACATTTATTACTGATTTTGTAAAGGGGGGATGGTGTACTTGCTAGAAATACATATGAATTAGCAATATAGATATATAGAGCAATAGAATATAGAGCAATAAAAGATGACATGCATCTCTAGACATTGTTAGGGCATCGATCACAGTGAAGAAGCATGAGGTGGTCTACTGCAGGTTACACAATACTCAAGGCACTACTTTGTACTAGAAGTGGTTTAAATGTCTTGCATGTGTGTTTTTACATATGTTCAGTAGCAGGGCTCTAGAAGGAATTAGTTTACATTGGTTAAAGCTCTTTACCGTGTCCATTCTTCTCATGGCCTGGACTGTCTTCATTAGATTTGGATTTATAACTCTCCAGAGTCTGGTCTGAAACATCATTTTCTGCACAGAAAACAAATGTAATTAAGATAGTGAGATTTTTCCATGACCATTGCTCACTGTCTGCACTGAACATAGATAATCTGAGAGACTAGTTATAAAAATTGGGATTTAATCCTGTTGACCATCTAAGAAACATACTGAAGACAACAATTTCATAGTTCTTTTTGGGAGACTTTGTGTCAGTGGCCTGAGGCCATCATTTACAGGGACTCTTCAACAGTTGTTTGCAGTAAGTCATGGTCACTGTCTATGAGAGAAGGACATTTAACCGACGACTGGAGCTGTGACAGTCTCCTCAACTCTCCAACCCTGATGAATTAAGCAGCGTCAGCAGTCACTTGAACAGGGCCATCACCCACCTCTCTTCCACACTCCATGAGCTTTCTTCAGCTTCCTCATAAAAAGCAGGACAATGATGAGCAGCACAAAAATCAGAACAGCCACCAAGATGGGCAGCAAGAGTTTTTTCTCTTCTTTTTCCATGCCTTCAGATTTCACATCTTTGTCTGTAAGAGAAGAAGGTATTTGTGTTGTTAAATAGTTTCCTGTGAGTCTCTGGTAATTGTGATAAGTTATATCCTGGACCAGGCCAGATGAACATGGTACAAGAGCAGAAGTCACCTTATGGGATTTAAGATTTGGGATGTGAGACAAATTATTTCTTCTTGTATGCATAAGAAAACTTGATTGAAATAAGTGGGTTCATGCTTTTTCTATCCAATAAAAAGTTATGTTTCTGGGGTCTCTCCCCAGGATTGCAAGCCAGCACTACCCTAGTGTATTGACAAAAGGTTTGGAGGTGGATCAGAGAGAACCAGGCTGGTGTAAGACAGCTCACTGCATGCTTGAAAGCTATCATTAAGAATTCTTACCAGAGGTGATGGTGGAAATCACAGTTACATTTCCACTTGGTAGCAGGGTTTCTGTCCTGGAAACTTCCTCTTCTGTGACATTGCCACTGACTGCTGTTTCAGTCCCTGGGGGAATAGAAAGGAGTACAGTATTTCTCTGAAAGGCAAAGAGAAGCTTAAGAAATACATACTTTCCCAAGAGCTTTGAGGCCCAGGGCACCTGGTACTGCAACAGAAAGGGACATTTGGAGTTCTCTGTCTCAAAGCTCTGCGCTCACTTACTTAGTACTGTATTTTGTTTTCATCTAAAGACCACCTAAGCTTTACGAACAGAAAATCCTCAGTGTCTCACACATTGTTGAACTCAATGATTTCCATTTACAGCCAAAGTAAAACAAAGCTGAGCTCTGACTCTTCGGTCATTTGGGGGGTTTCCCTGCCCATCAGTTTGTTCTCCTGCTTTCAAAACCAGGAATGAGCATGTATCCTTTGCCTTAAAGTAGATTTAAATTGGTTTTTGGTATTCATATCCCTGACTACTCTTTTACTGACTTCATAGCTCCCAGTGGTGCAGTCACCCCATCGTTTGCACCACAACCCATGCCTGACGATGTGAAGTCATACCATTGGGGACATGGAAACTCGATGAACTAGCCAGTTCTTCCTTTCCTGCTGCAGCTGGTGTAACCTCAGACCCTGCACAAACACAGAGGTGAGCTCTGACTTCCTTACACACACAGACAACACATCCTTGTGTAATTGAGCTTGAGTTGTAAGACTAAAGTGATAACGTGAGCTGTGTCTACTAAAACTTTACAATCATAAGAGATTTTCTTCCTTCTCAGGACCTTTTGAAGCATTCCAGCTCCCTTTCTGTTTACCAACATATATATGGTTTATCAGATTGTAGCCATTTTCTAGTGCTTGTAATCACTGACGTAGCACTTTTAAACAACTACAAACAAAGAGTTTTTGTAATTCTAACACAACCAATTGATTTTCTCTACAGGGCCTGTCACACGAAGTGTCCATCTTGGTGGGTTTTGGCCAAGCGATTTGGGCAGCGTGGCTCTTAGTTCTGCTGGAAGCAAGTCAACAGTTCACTGACTGCAACCTGAACCGTTGTTACACAGTGCCATCTAGTGCAGCCGTCCAGAGAAATCCCAGCCTGGCCTCACACCATGCTGCAATAATGGCCCATTTGGTTACTGCTGCTGTTCTGCATCTAGCAACTGAGACTTTGCTTTCATAAAACTGAGTTCTCCTCGCACAAGCAAGAAATGTTGCGGTTTACGTTATGTGCTTGTTTGTAATCACGAATGTAGCGCTGTTCTTGGTAGCATTTCTGTCCTGGTTTGGTAACTTGATGTAACTAAGAGCAAACTTACAAGTAGATGTGACGTCTGGTTGGGGGGTTTGCTGGATTGGTGTTGCTGCTGAGCTGGGAACTAGTGGATCCTCTGGTACTGCAGAAGATATGGTTGGTTGGTCGGATCCTAAAGGAACTTACCCAAACACAAGACAAATCTCAGAAGACACAATTTGCCATTGAATTGATGCTTGAAACCACGACAAATTGATGTTAAAACCGTGACAAAAATGAAACCTGCCCTGTATGCTCTATGCTCTGGGCTGTTTGGGTTCTCCATTTGATAAGTGGTTAGACTTCCAGTCCTACCCTTCCACCATCAGCTTCCCTGTCCTCTGAATGTATTTAACGCTATGAAACAAGGGAAGACCTGGGCATGAATTAAGAAGAGGCCAGGCAGTTAAAGCCTACCTGTAGTTTGCTCATTCTCAGAGACATGTGTATCCACCTCTGGTGCCAGATTTGGTTTTGCCACTGAAAAAACCCAACAAAAGCACAACTTTCAGAGCACTTTGTAAGTACTTGTTGAATGAAGCAATCTAAGGAAGAAGGAAGTAAGAATAATAGGATCCATCTTAAAGATGAGTAAATAGGCAGAAAGTGAACTCTAGTCTGAGAATTATTAGACAAGCAGCTTCAGTTACTGTTAATTTACAGTATTTACCCTATGTGGTAGTTAAAGCCCCCAAATCTGAGTTTGGAATTCTTCTTTTGCCCCAGTGTGAAAATAGATTCCACACATAGGCAGCTTTGCATGTGAATCTGCATAACTTTCACCTCCTCAAAGTGGTAAAATGGGATAAGGACTGCTGAAGGAGCCCGCAGTACCTGTCCTAGCAAGGTCCTCAAACTGGAAAGATGCCATCAGCTTCTCTTCTCTTAGTGCTTGGTGGTGAATGATGCAGCTGGCTGTTGAATTGGGCCCATAAGCAAGGACTGTCAGCATGCTGCTTGTGGTCCATTTCTTCCCATCAGCTTCTAACTTGTGCTTAGTGTCACCTATATACACATTGGAAGAAAACATTTAAGTGCTTTCTAGTCAAGAGCAATTGAAAGAAAAACCTTCCAGACCCAATCTGCATTACTTTGCTGTGCTAAAGCAGCACCTGATTACTGGGCATAAGTGGTTCATTGTGTAAATGGATTACATGGGAGCCCAAAGGCATCAAGGTCATGGTTTTTGCCTCATCACTGTTTAAGTGCAGACCTCACTGCCTCTGCTGGGTTTCATAACTAATGTGGGGAAATTCACCTGCACTGCAATGTCCAGACACCAAACACCAAGTTTTGGCCCTTCTTGAATGGGATGAATTGCTCTGCTGTGTGCCACAGCCATGAATGTCCTGTGAGGAGCCTCAGAGCAAGGACCTGCTGTTTTCCAGCACAATTGAGATCTAGCGAAGTTCTGGCTCTGCTATGGGGTATCCAAAAGCATTAAATATGTGTCTTAAGAGCTGTGCATTTGTTACCCCAAACATAAAAAGCAGTTGTGCAATATTTGTGCATATTGACCAACACAAAGATAAATTGCCTGGAGGTTCTTCTGTTCGTAATGTAGAGCTTCTCTGGAAACAAGCTGATGATTTCTCCTGATCTGTTACCCTTGGTAATAGATAACCTTATTGGTAACCCTAACTTTATAAATGAAAGAAATTCTTTGTTTCCAACTTAGCCTTTACAGGTAATTTGCTGTATCACATAACCTGGTGTTTCCAAACTCTTTTCCTCATCTGCAGCAGGGTCACGTAAGAGCTCAAAAGGATTTCAAAGTGGTTTTGTTAGGAAGGGAAGAATTTTTGCCAGCAGCAGCTCAGTAATTACAGCTGGGTTGCCCCTGCTGAGCCCTGGTGGAACCGAGAAGCTGCCAGTAATTAAGGTGTATTAGCTATTTAGTGACTAATATAAATATTTGCAATAAGTGATTAAAGCTGGGAATGGGAAAGGGAAGAAAAGAGTGGTACTCAGTTACTTCCAAAAAGGAAACGTACACACAGAAAGTCTGCAAAGCAGTGATTTAGGATGAGTAGTTCCCACTGGTATGGTTTGCTGTAACAGCTGACTGGGTAGTGCAACAAGGCAAGGAGAAGATAAAGGTAAGTGTAGGTTTTCGTTAATAGGAATGGAGAAAAGCATGATTGGCTTTATGTGTTCTGGGAGGTGTCTCATGTCTGAGTAGTGATCTTACAAATAACATACTTTGTCAGGCCAGAACTGAGGGGGTTTCAAGTCTAAGGAAACCCGTTTTTAGAAGAACACAATGTATGTACAAACCTTAGAGGTGACATATTGCTTCTCTGAACTCTTTATAACTTCATAGCTTCTGTTCCCCCAAGACCTTAGTATCACACAGCCTAGCTCTTCTCAAACACATGCAGGATTTTAGAACTTGCTTTTCCAAGCCCCATGCACTGCTCCAGAGCACCTTTTACCCTGCGATCACAGATCGCTTTCTGCTCTGGCTTTTATGTGGCTCACTTACCAGCTGCACTGCTTCCCCTTAATGCAGCTCCTTTAAGCATAGGGCTTTATGTGGTTGCATTAATGCTTGTGGATCTGGCAACCTGGATTTATTCTTTAGTCTTGATTTCTAGCTATATTCAAGCCAGAACACTTCTCTGCTGTTTTCTAGAGTTCTTAGTTAATACAAGCCGTCTGGGGGTGTGGGGGAAGATTACAGGTTAAGCTTTGAATATGTTGCTTGATGATGCAAAATACAATTAAGAGCTGGTTATCTCCTGTTTCTGTCCCGCCATTATGAGCTTAGGAGGAGAGTCAGGACATTTATAGAATCATAGAATAGTTTGGGTTG
>JBCJKH010012273.1:0-17623 GCA_039877255.1 Loriculus beryllinus
CTGTTTTTCCACATTTTGCTGCTACTACTCCAGGTCCTGCTCAGAACAGTGAAGCAGGTGTAAACTTTGTGTTTCTGTTGCATAGTCTTTCCTGACAGTTCACTTTCAGCTCAGTTGGTGAGAAACCATCTATCTTCATTTTGAGATTAATAAGCACCCATAAAAATAATTCGTCCCTCATATCTATTCTTAGATTATGCCAGAGAAAAAAAAAAAAAAAGAGATCATACTCTTGGTTTGGAAACATTAAAAGTTGGATTTGTACCAAAACAAAATTCAAATAATGGAAACTCTGTAAATATTAGATTTGCAAAACTGAAAATATTTCATTCAAAAATCTGAAATCTTACTACATTTACTTACTACATCTTACTACATCTTACATGTAACTACATCTTACTACAACTTAAACCAAACTTACAACCATCTTACTACAACTAAACTGAGACCAGTGGAGTTGATTCAGCAGGAAGTTCTCTATTTAACTGCAGGTACAGTCAACAGAGATATAAAAAGGGTGTTTCAGGCACTTCTTTTCCTTAAGAGGAAGTTTAAGATCATGATTTCAGAGCCTATCCTTCTTTTCTCAGTGGAGAAAATTGTACTTCACAGTGGGAAAGTTTCCTGTACATTCATTTCCCCAGCTGTGGGGTTTCTCCTCAATATAGACAATAGCTAGTTATTAGGCATATAAAAAACATGACCTAAAGAAAAAAAAAATAAAAAGAAAAAACTAAAGAAAAAAAAATAAAGAAAAAAACCTAAAGATAAAACTAGTACTGGAAAAGACTTACTAGCCATACAGTTTTTAGCATTCCGTTTCAGAAGGCTACGGCCTACTTTTTATGTCCCAGACAAAAATCAGAAGTCAACAGTTTTTGTACCACTGCATAAAATAGGTTTACAAAAAGTAAGACTGTTGCAGGCTACTCTTAAAAGCTTCTCCAGAAAGGAAAAATCCCAAACAAACAAGCCCCAAAGCAACTCCACACCAGATATTCTAGAAAGGGAAAAATCTACTTTATTACTTCTACATTAATGCCATCTTATGGGATGACGTATTGGAAACTGAATTATTAGATACACTTGAGAAAATGAGATTTAGTAAAGGAACTGTTAGGTTACACAATTTACTAAGTGAGAAAAGAGAAAACGTAAGCCTATAGGAACCATCCTGGTGGAGTTAACCACCAGTCTTGCAGGCAATTTTGTTTAATATATTGCTAATACTCTTTGAGCAGAACGCAGGAATGTATTCATGCAGTGCATTGAGGGTATAAGGTTGGGTAACTTTATGAACATAGAGGGCACTGTAGGACCTTGAGAAAAAGAGGTGAGTAAAAATTCAGCAGTGTAAAATTGATAGTCATACACTGATGAGCTTCCTTCTGGTGAAAGATAAGAACACAATAATTAGAAATTACAAAATAAGGAAGACTTCAGTATGCTAACTGATCTTGTGCCTGACCACAAGCCACCACTATGAGACAGCAAGAGAGGACAAGTATGTAACTACAGCTTACTTGTGTCTCACAGAATCTTCTCTTAGACAGTCAATAATACCATTAATCCTAGCAAAAGCCAAACAGTGCAGTGTGCATAAAATTCTGGTCTACCATATTCACAAAAGAAGTGGAACGTGGAGGAGAACAGGAAGAAATCAGCATGATTGAAGGAAAACCACAATTTTTTTACTGCTAAGAGTAAGAAAAACTTGGCAATCAGTCTAGTGAGATATAGGCTGAAAATGGACAGGACGAACATAACTGAAATGATATGCACTGGGCATGAAAAAGTATTTCAATCAAAACTGTATCTTAGCACAAAACAAAATTACTAATTTTGGTCAATTTACATCCATTACAGCAACAATGTTTGAGGTATCTTTCCACTAGTTAATGAGCCAGAGAGAGTTTAAATAAATGTAATCAGTTTATGAAAGGAATTCACAGTAGTAGTAGAGAGGACATCCAGTTCCTTTCACTCTATTTCATACGGGATATAAATACTAAGAGAGCTAACAGTTAGCCTTTAGGACCACCAGAGCCTGTTTTCCCCTTGGAAATCCAAATTCCTTTGATCACACACAGGATGTCTTACTTCAGCATCTCAGAGGGTATTTAGAAACTCCTGAAACTGTAAGAACAGGAGGGAATGTAGTGTAAATAATATCTGACTGCTCAGAATTTAAAACTAGAAAAATTTGCTACTTGCACACAGATAAAAGCAGAACAAAATGAACTGGTCAAGCATTAAACCTGAGTAATGAAACCCTGGAGAGAATCCTAAACCAGTATTGACAACACAGCAACTTTTGTCAGAAATCTGAGGGAAGAATAAGAGAACAGGCGGCTGCATAAAGAATTCCAATAATATCATTAATTTGCTTGAAAGTCTTTCCTATATAGTAAATTTAAACTGCTACAGGAAGAAATCTTGCTGCACATAAAGGAGGAAAAGAAGTATATCAGATGAAGTATAACTTCATCTAAGATACCCCCACTAGTGCGAAATCGTAACAGGTATATGATACTTGGAAGTGTCATTCTTACTACTTTACTATGAAGATTATTACATCATAGAGACAACATAAGGTGCATGAAGAGAAGCTAAGAATCCTGCCTGAAAACAACGTGATTAAAATTGCATGGTTTTTTTCACAGCTTGCTTTTCAATTGTTAGATCATAATGACTACTGGTGTTGCAGTGGAAATTAGTTCTGCCATTAGGTATTTACCTAGAATTACTTAGTATTGTATGGAAAATTCATGGATTATGATGGAACCTGTATATACTGGCTTTCATAAAACTGTTATTTCTTGAACAGAATTACTCATGCTATGAAATAAGCAACCACTGACTTATTTTTGTCACTACTGACAATGTAGTGGCATATGACTTTTTTTTTATAACTGCATATTAGTCAAAACCTTTTCTAAACACAAGTATAAAATTCCTTCTGATTTTTTTAATGAATCACACTGTAATGCTTCCTGTAAGGATTTTGCATTGCCAGCATAAGAAATTGATATATCAAGATAATGCTGCCTTTGAACAGAATAGGTGTAAAGGTAAAGCATCTGACATTATGTTGCGTAAGAGATGAAACAAGTAAAGGAGGTATTTTCTTAAGTCTAAGAATAAAGATTTTCCTTAAATAATTATTACAGCTTTTACAAATTCCAAGTATCAAATTTAGTGAACAAAGGTATTAAACCAGCAATACCAAATTGCGGGTTTACTGAATGATCAAGCAAGTACATACAGCTGTTTATATTTTACAGGAAAAAAAAAATATCAAGCTTACTAAATGTGTCTTTTATTAATCACAACAACTAGTAATCTATCTTTTTGTTTTACTGCTGTACATTGTGATATTCATTAACCAACAAAAGGAAAAGTATTAAGAGTTTCTCCTTCAGAAAAAAAGATGAATGAAAAATTGAACACATCGCTCTTAACGTATGTACTACAGACAAACATAGCATTGGTGAACAACAGTTACAAGCTCTTGCTTTGCTGAAGAACACCTGAAGTATGGTTAAAAGAAAATGTATCTGTATGCAAATCTATGAACTTACTGTATTTCCCACTAAAGGGAGAACGTTAAAAAATGAACTACCAATATTTAGCACTGGAGTACTCAACAGGCAAGAGAGCAGGTATTAGATCTGTAGGAACTTGCCTGCCTAGGGAAAATATAGCAATATACCTCTTTCTATATGTATCAATAACTTACATATTGGCAAATTAGACTGCCACCAAGCCGCTGGCTAGTTGTCAAAGGATAACTTATTTTATTTAAGGATATAAGGCATGGGTTTCTAGATATTCCATAAAGAAAAAAATAGATTTTGCCAAGCAGTAACAGAGATTGGTATTCCCCTAACCTGTGTCCCAGTCCTCCTCGATACCTTGCACCTGGGATCAGAACAGGATCATCATCACTATCATCAGTTTCTTGGAGAGCTGAGGTCCTAGTAGAGGACTCATCTGGAGGTGCAAGCCCTGAGAATTCTGGGTGTGGCTGAGGTTCACTGTTTGCAGCAAGTGAGTTGGCAGTGGATTCAGTACTTTGACTTGACATTTCTTGATTCACACTTTTTTCACAGGAGGTTTCTTCCTCTACGTTTCCAGAGGCAGCATCAACACTGGGGTCTTTTTCTTCTGGATGGATTCCAGGATGCTCAGGACCAGGTTTATCTGATACAGCTAATAGAAAATATTGGGGAAAATAAGTCACACCATTAATGATTCTAACCTATTTCAGAAGACATTCTAAATGGTCACAGAAGTTAAACTATGCATACTGAGATTATATTGAAAATTTAGTTTTTCATTCTCTACTTCTTCATGTAACTATACTTGGAAGAGTACAGATACATACATGCTTCTGTTGTCTCTACAGTTACATCTGTAGTTTTCAGTTCTTCAGCACTTGCGTCTTCCTTGGGAGATGCATCAGGAACTCCTGAATTAAACAACCTTATAGTAAATCACATGACTTCATTTAAATGCACATCTATAGCATAAACAAATTTAAATGATAATAGCACTCCTAGATACTAGGAGTCCTAGTAGATACTAGGACTAGATACTAGACTCCTAGATACTGGTCCTAGATCAATTCCTTCCAAAGTCAACGTATTACTTTGCTGTAATCTCAGATACTAATATGATACTAATAAAAGTCAGTGTATAGACAGAAATTGATTTAGTTGCCCAGGTGAATATACTAACAAAGAAAAAGTAGTATTTATTTTTTTGTCCTTAATATACTTAATACCCTGTGCTATGAGAACTTTAGCTGCAAAAAATAGCGTTAATACTGTTGAAACACCTGATCGCTTACTGAAAGCTATTATTTCTGAAGACAGACATTGAGTTAACCCTTTACTGAAAGGGATTTAAGAAGACAAAGATTTTGCTGGAACTAGTCATTCGCCTTTTGGCAATAAATTTAGCAAGACAACCATGTGTAACAAAATACAGTGAAAGCTCGAAAGAAATGTTAACAAAATACCTAGTATTCATTTATGAACTCAAAATGCAGTTTTCTATTTTTCTATACAAATTGGGGCAGCATACAACTTTAAGAAAAAAGAATAAGGGTTTGAGAACTAAAGAGAGGATAAGTTTATTTTCTTTATATTTATTTGCAACTATTTCAGATTGGTACCTTTTTCTTTCCTAAAAAATCTCATGTTCTATTATGGTTGTTTTCTGCCTTCATATGCATGTATATGAGAAACCCATTTTGCTCAATGGTAGTCAGGAACATACAAAAGCAGAATTTTTACCTTAGCATTACAGAAATAATGCTGTATCTTACTTGTTTCTTCATCTTCAGGTCCCGATTCTTCTGAGGCTTTTGTTTTCACAGAGTCGTCCTGGCCTTCAGTTTTGCAATGACTTCCACTTCCTCTAGAGCTTGAATTTGTGCTGCTCCTGGCAACATAACACGTAAAAAATAAAAATGAAATTTAGAAAGAATATAGATGAGATCTTTACAGTAGCACAGCCTACCCATCATCACCATTCTCACTGCAACTTCACAATTCAATAGCTCCTGGCAGCAACTACAACAACCTTCATAGCAATTTCAAAATTTTCTTTTATTATGTCCATCACTACTCAACCCATATTCTTCTGCATCACAGAACCTTTAAAGGATTTCTTCATTGCTTTTCAGAATATTGTTAGAACTTTGAAGGATTTACACTATTTACACATTTTTTTACAAGTGTATGTGTTCAAAGAACTAAAGTCATTACAAGCTGTCAGCTGAGCAGTAATACATAATCTTAACCAGCCCAATTAAAAATCCGATTCAGACAAAATTCTCTAGGTATAGTCAATTCCTGTACTTTTTGAGGCATTTTAATTTTTACTTCAGTGTTATTTTTCACACTAGCAGTTTTATGAGAAAAATGTTTTTGAGAGAGTCAAATAAGATCTTGTGCTTTTGTTACATTAAGCCCTAATCTGCTTCCATAGCAGGTTTTCTGTTTCCCCAGTTCTCTTCATAACCCTTCGTTGAATACCTGCCAATTTGAATCAGTTTTCCTGAAAGCATGACAAAGTTTGCACATAGCATTCTAAGTCACAAAGCAAAGAAGAGCTGAGCAGCAGCACCAGTAATTCTCATTCTTTGCTGAGGTTTCCCAGCTGGTAACATCTAGGATCATACCTGCCCTTCGAGTAGCTGCATTATATTGAGAATGAAGTGACTGGTAGGTCCATGTCTTCCTGCATTTAATTTTCATAACACTCCTAAATTTCAGATCAGGTTTTTGATGTTTGTCCTTAACTGCATCATTTTGTTATATGGAATTGCATCCTACTTAATTACTGCATTCTTTGGAACAGTATTTTTAGTTAGCCTCTGAACTGACAATGCCATGCAACTTTGTTCCACTACAGAATGCTTCTTCCTCTCACTACCCACATTACACTACCCACTACAAAAGCTCCATTAACTTAGTTTACCACTACGTTCAGTTTCTTTATTGATCTATCTGACCCACCTTGAATAGAAGTTCATAATGCAGGAAAGTATCAAATACCTTATGGAAATCCAGAAAGTTTTTCTCTATTACACCATGCACATTCCTATAACCCATTATTCTGTCAAATAAGAGGTACTGAATTATGTGCATTCTACTTCCCATAATTTTATTTCCCATGTTCTGCTTGTTTTAATACGCCTTTCTGTCCTAAAGCCTTGAATATGGCTACCATTAGTCTGAAAAGATCATGATGATTAGTCCTTCATTCTCCTTTGACAGTATATTTGATGCTTGTCATTCACATGGTGCTACCCTTTGGCCCAAGAGATTTGGTAGAATACCAGCTATTAGACTTGAGTATATATGTGAAGTTAAGTTTTAGTAGTTTTCACTACCAGTAGTCTATACTTCAACAATCACAGATTTTTGTAACAGCTAATTTTCCTGTTTCTAATGTACATTTCCTGTTCACCCTACTTTTTCTTAATACTGTTTCTGAAGCAGTTGTTCATGCACATTTACCATCTTCAGCATCACTTATGTCATTAACTGTTTGAAGTGTAAAATGCATTTTTCAAATTTTGTTTTAAAATAAACACAGAAACAAAGTGTCAATGTTTAATAATAATTGTTTTCTATGATACAGTGGTAGTAATATTTTATTATTACATTTAAAAAACCAACTAGAACAAATAAGCAAAACATTTGCAAAATTCTGTCAAAGCTTGCTTGATTTGGTCTCTAAATAGAATACAGTCTGATAAATTGGTTGAACATAACTGTTGTAGTGTTTCAGATGTGAAGACATACAGAGCCCTGTCTAAAGCTTCCAAACTGCTACGGGCAAGGTGCATGTTTTATGTCTACAGCCAAAGAACTTTAAAATAATTAAATCTGGTGGTTTTGGTTGGTTTTTGTGTTTGGTTTTTTTTTTTCTTCCAGCCATGTAACAAATGCAGCAAGCATTTCTAATTACTATCTTCTACAATAACTTTGAAAACATAAGCAAATGAATAGAAATAAGAGGAGATAAAATAAAGATTGTGCTTGTTTTGGGAGATCCTGAGATGTTCTAGTCATAGACTTTGATATAAAACCAAGTCAGTCAGGCCAGTTAGCCCCTGGACCACCTTTCCATCGCTGTACTAGCCTACTGAGATAGTGAACACTGATTTCATGCCAGGGTATGTGAAGATAGCATGTTTCAAATTAAAAAGATTCACAGTATCACAAAAAAAAGCCACACTTTTGCATAAAGGTTTAATGTTAAAGTATGTCCTTTATGTTCTGAATGTATTAACAACAAATTGTCTATATACACCTAAAAATATAGATATACCATACGGAAAAATAACTTATATGTATCAAAACTAGGCAACTGTTAGTGATATGTGCTGATAAATAACCAATCAGAATCAAAATTAACTTCTTACCACTCATCAGTGAAGTCCAGCTTTATTGTGCTTGTAGTTGTTCCTTCTGTACTATAGTGCAAACTTAAAACCGGTTCACCTGCTCCTGCTCGTGGCTTATCGCTCTCTGTAAATACGGGGTTGATAAAGTTTGGATTGCAATCAGTAATATAAATAAAGCTGTTATAATTCTGAAGATTCACTTAATTATCTTAACAAAGGCCAAATGTGGTAGTAACATGAAGAATATCAATTTAAGAGCTCTTACAGCCCAAGCAAAAGGTTAATAAGTTTCAGAGTTAAACACATTAAATTTGCAATGCTTTAAAAATGGTCTAAAATGATTTGTATTCATAAGAGCAAACAAAGAAGATGCTGTCCTTCAACATGCAGGTAAATAAAATTTCAGATAGATATTTTTACACACAATATTATCCTTTACCAGCAGATCCCTTTTCTATCAATTATATTAAGAATACAAGTTTTTGGAAGTGGTGTTCAGTCTTTTTTTCTCATTAAATACATATGTAAGATTATGAGATCTAGACACAATCAGTCTAGAAAAATCACTACCACCTTTACTTTTTCTTTCCTTCTTACAAATTAGTCGACTACAAGTATCTTCAGACCTGCTTTAAACTGTCACCTATTTGTCATAAAACCACTGTAAATTCATGTTCTGAGAGCTTTGGGTTTAAAAAACCTTTTATATTATCGCAACTGTAAGTAGCAAGGAGTATTTGCAAAATGAACTACCCACAAGATCCAAAAGCAATAGAAGTGAATAAAATAAAATACCACTGCAAGTCGGCCAAGCATCTACTGCATATATAGTTTTAAGGATTTTCAGCGGTCTACTTCAAAACAGAACTGTTCAATGATATCTATCCATGCACCACCCTTGAACAAAATTAATCATCACAGCCTACCTATATGCATGGCAGAGTTGCCATTAATACTGAAGATGGCCTTGGGCAATACTAAATAGTTAATGGAAAGTAACACCTGGTTAAGCCTCACTATAGAGGTGCCATTCTTTCAGAACTCAGTTGGGAGAGTTTTCTTAGTGTTAGGCGTTACTCAAATGACTGCTAACTAGATTATGTAGTCTCACTTGTCATGAATGCTGAACTTTTTATCTCAGGACTGTTTGGGCAAAAGCATACCATATTTTCTATCATTTACAGAGTACACAAGTTTAACTACAAGTATCCTGCCGTACTGATAGCACACTGACACTTAGAATGCAGAAAAAGCTTTAGATCATCTTTGGTAAACATGAATTAAAATCTAACTTTTGATTTAAGCACAAGCCTACTAATTGCTCCACTAAAAAGGCTATTATTAAAACAGTAATGGCTATGATACTGCCATAGAATATTTATTTTTAAAAATACAATTAAATTTAACTGAACAATCAATGCTCATGTTTTTAAATTGCTAACAGGCAACTTTTTTTTGGCTGCACCAAAGAACTTTAAATACTTATTTCTATATATTCTGAAGAGGAATCAAATCAAAACAAAACCAAAACACAAAAATACATAAGAAAAAAATAAAATAATTTTATGTGGATGAGGATTAACCAATTACAACCATGATCCTAATCATACATAGGGCATGGCCTCATTCTATCCAACAAGATCATAGACTTTCTAAAATAAAGGTTTCAGTTCTACTTATTTTAAGAGCAGAAAAAAAAAACCTGATCAAAAGCAAGTTTTCCATTTCCTGAAATACACTGAGTAAGAAAAGAAACAAATGTCAGGAAATATTTTAGTGGCACATACAGATATTTTTTGGAAAAAAATTACATGCTCTTTCTTAACGAAACAAGTGCTTTCTCTATTTTTTGGCAATCTATCCACGAACACCTTTTAGTATAAACTTCTGTTCAAACTTTGAGCATCCCTTCCTAAGCATGTACAAATACTGATCACTGCATCATTCTGCACAAGTTATCAGGAGCTAGACACTGAAAGAGTAAAAAAGAACATAGCTGACTTTTCCTTTCTTTCAATACGTACCAAGAAAACATATCTTTGAATTGCGAACTCAGATAGGTAAAGAAAAGCAACTTCCTGAATAGTCCAAGACCAAACAATGACTTGTTTGTAACTTGATATTGCTATGCAACATCTGCTCCAGTACAAAACTGGTTAATATTACCGAACAAAGTACCTAAACATCACTATCTTGTAATGAAGTTAACTGACCATTAGGCTTGTGTTATAAAGCTCAGATCATATTATTGTAACAGTGCTTTCCTGTCTTAAAATCTTAACATGACTGTCCTCTACACCTACTGTAGAAGGAACGCTCATACTTATTCACACTTAAAAAGTCAGAAGAATTGGTGTAAGCAAATTTAAGCGAAGATGACATGGACTGAGAAATTATTTTTACAGATTTCTGGAAATAGTTGTTAAACTATATTATGTAATAGCTTTGTCTTAAATCTACAATAACATGAGCTACAATTTGGATTGGGTCAGTTCCTTCTTTCAACTAGCTTTTAGAGCACAAAATCAAACACTAATAAGAATAAAAAACTTTTAAGAAGACAGATGAGACAAGAATCAGATAATAAACCACAATAGAATTAGTTGTGTAGCTCAGGATTTTATATTAATACTGCTAATGAAAGCTGAATGGAATCCTCTGTGAAGAAATCTAGCAAGCTTTACCTAGTATATAATTGAACAATCTTTTAGAGAAATCACATAAAATCCGTAAGTCCTGAACTCTGTTTTCAAGAACAGAGTTATTGCCAAAAACTGACTAGATCATAATGAAACACTGTCCTCTTTCACTACTGATTTCATCCTATCAGGCCAGACCTACTTCACATTAATAAAAAAGAATGAAGGGTAGAAGAGGAAAAGTTGTACAGCTTCTGTGATGTAGGGACAGCTATTGCCAAAACCATTAATCTGATTGCAAACTCTAGTAAGGCAAGAATTGTTCCAAGAGAAAGTGGTAGCCTGTCAATGCCTTACTGAACTCTATTCCAAATTCCTCAAAAATACCCTGAAACTTTAATGCGTTTGGCTGTAAAATCTAAGTAAAGATATTATCAACAACTTGTATCTTTATTTCATAAGCAACCCTGTTCTAGAACACACTCCCAAGAACAGTCTGCTCTCCAGGTGCCTACAGAAAGAAAGTATTTTTAATCTACCACCCTTAAAACTGGAGACAAAATTTCATTCATAACCTTATTAAAAACAAACACGGAACAAAAAAACCCCACAACAAACCAGCAAACCCCACTCATACACATAGAAAGCAATACCTCTCATACACACATTTTCATCATAGAAAATGAATTTATGTAAGTGTAACTTCACAAAGATTGGGTCTCTTAACTACAAAGTAGTAAGTGCATAAAGCCAGCTTAACTAGGTAATGCAATCTGTAAACCTAACATTGTAATGAACTTCAAGCTCATTTCCCACGTCTCAAATGCTGCCCTATGCACTTGTGTGTTTGCAACCCTACAAGAAGGGGATGGACAACTTCTCACAAAAAACTTCCCAAATAATTCCTATCCAGCACTAATCATGATCTCATAAGAAAATCAACTTTGTACATTCTGAAGATTAAGGTTATGTTCTCGGTGAAAACAAGACAGAGTTACTTCTGAGGGAAGAAAAACTGATCCAAAGAGGAGAAAATAAGCAATGTATTTCAGAAATTAGGAATTCTATGGGAAGGCACATGAAAATTCATCAGAAGCAGCTGAATCCAAAGGAGAGGGAGGAGATCCTTCTGTCTAGTGAGGAATAATAACTGAACAATGTTACAGACATACGAGTCAGTATTAGGCACAATGACTAAGCGAAGACCAAAAATCAAGTAATTGGATGGACCAACCTAATCTACAGCCCAAGGCAAACACTCGCTATGTCTAAATGACTCCTACAATAACCAGATGCAGTACTTCTTCACTGAAGAAGGCAGCAGTACAGACCACGCTGTGCCTTCCACAAACCACAGGTCTGAAATTCTTGAGCTTGGACCTGCAGAGCTCACTATAGGTGTGGAAAGCTCTATATGCAGACCAACACTCAACCACTTCATCTGACTGGGATGCAGAGCTAATTAGCTGGGACATAACATGCCGATACAGTTCCCAGGACTTACAGTGCTGTTCATGAGGAGCTAACTCTGCCATAGCTGACAAACCAGCTCGTTCTGAGCCAGATCAAGTATCTATGATGATGGCTTGGCTTTGCAAGTGAAGATTTAGGAAGGGTTTTACCCATGCTTACTACAAGCATGATGACCAAGGGCATGTAATATGACACTGAACAGTCTGGTATGGACACTGCCATAACAGATTACCGAACCCCCGTACTAACTTGCAGATACCTAGAAATATCAGTAATCAGTATGGCTTCTGTGTACGTAGGAAGAAGCATTAAACTGGTGTGGGATACACACACACACTTGAACTTCAAAGTTACTGAGCTAGCTCTCTGGCTTCAGGTTTCCTCTTTAAGCATAACTCAGGCATAACCTTACAGCCATAACATTGTCTTTGCACTGCAACAAATCTAAAAGCCAACCTTCTGTTATTACAAGCACAATAAAAATAACATGTGTAGAGCACAGTAATCCACTTGAAATAATTTTGTCAGGATGGGAAGGACTTATAGATTCTGCTGGACTCTCACATAAATTTATATCTATGTGGTAAGTATTAAAAAATATTTAAATCCGTAAACAATCTTAAAATGCAGATGCCAATAAAAGAGACTGGTCCAACAGAAGACACCTGATTCAGTACCGAATTAAGGAAAGACAGAAATTAGAAATAAGAAGCACTTATATATAAAAAGAACTGATACGGCTTCCTTCATTAACTAGAACTGGTATTGTTTCCTTCATTAGCTACTTATAAATTTTTTGAAATTTCTATTCAAATATGTATTGAAATTAATGCAGTTTAACTTAAAAATCCAACTTGATTAAATCCAACAGCAAATTACTCCTCTGGTTATTATTTAATTCATAATTTCATGGAACAGTTTGAGTTTTCCAATTTTTTTGCAGTGGTAAGAACTTCAGTAAACATACAGACTTTTTGTACTAATTTTTATTTACTCTCATCAAATAATGCTTTATTCTGAGTTAATAACAAGGAGTATAACTTGGCCACTACTTAGAAGCAAGTTTTCCAGCTATACCTGCTTATTAGAGTGATGTTGACTACTGGCAAATTTACACAGATATTTAAGAGTATTTCATCACAAAATGCAATCCTACAAAATTGATATATTTTGTCAATATAAAACACAACTTGAATTTTTTTCCCAATGTTCTGGCATCTTAAAATAAATCATAATCTCAACAGTTGCTAAACAATTTTTCAGAAATGGGATTTCAAAGTGGCATTCTAGTTTAGAATGTGAAACAAGATGAAACAGCCAGCTCCTTTGTAGGATTTGACCTAGTAAATCTCTACAAAGACTGTGATATGGAAGTAAGCTTAATGCAGAATGTATGGAAATCTATTTTTAAATTACCATCTATCACTCATTAATAATTCAAGGATAAATATTCACTGCAGATGACACTGGTTCAGCTGGTATAGGGTCACCTATACGACCTATCAGTCTTGATATTTGCACTTTGATCCAAGAACAGCCATTCAGAAAAAAGACTGTTTAAAGAATTCATTTTACTTTGCATTTTGAAGAAATATTCTAAATGTCGGTAGAGTACGCAAGACACTTACGGTACCTGCACTGAACGCATTAACAATAAGATGGCTTTTGAAAACAATTAACCTTACTCTGTTACTCATATTGGGAATTAAATAATTCATGAGTTTCCAGCAGATCTGCTTATAGAATTCTATTTTATGTAGATGAACAGCATTTTTACACTGTTTATCATCATGAAAGGCAATTTTAAAAGGAAGCATTGCAATCAGCTATGGCTTGGTATAGTGCATTTCCTGTCACACGCACCCTGTTGCTCATCAAGTGACATGGATCCAAGCTGTTTGTTAGCCACAGAAGAAGGAGAATCTGAAACAAAAACGAGATTTCAACTTAAAACAGAAGCAGCAGAGAACTGCAGAGCAATGTCATGATCATACGTTAATTTAAAATAAATAAAAAGCAGCAATATAAGGAAGCTTTGGGTTTGTTTTATGAGCAGCCAGCCATATTGCACTTTCTAGGCATGACAGAAGCAAAGCCACTTGTGTCAAATAATTCTGTATTACTTTAGGTAGTTATTGAAAAGCCTGAAGCTTGCTGAAATGTCAGTAATAAAAATGCCTGTCCGTTACCAAAGATTTGGTCATGACTCCTAAAGCCTTTGCTCTAACTACCAAATGACACTAGTATTTCAAACCATGTGCTAAATGTACATTTCACAATGTTTATACTTCAACACAAGTCACTCGATAGGCAGACCTCTAAGCATAAAATGAAAAAGATGAGACTGTTTATAGATATAACAGCATGCAGACTGTTTGATAATTCTACATTCCTAGATGATATATACCTCTGTAGCAGCTGAGAAGGTGTTTTCATGAGTTTATCACAGTACTACACCAGTCTTATAAAAATCATAACCACCAGCTAAAAAAAGAAACAAAACAACAAAACAACAAAAACCAAACAACCCCCCCCAAAAAAAAACAAACAACAACAAAACAAAACCAAACCCCCAGCAATTAGTGCATTTTTTTGTACTGGACATTACCAGCTAATAATTATCACCAGCACTGCATTCATTGTACAGACAAATGATACACTCAATGTTCAACATCTTCTATGCGTCTATTTCCCTTGTCACCTCTGAAGACAAGATAATACAGAAGTAAGATCTCAAAATAAGCTGATGTACGTAAATTAGTGCAGACTTTCAAAGATACTGGCTAGGCTACATATCTTGCTTCCATTTGTTAATCTTCTGTTATAAACAAATACAAGCTAAGCTAAAGGATTCAGTATTTTGCATTATAAACTCAGTCATACTTGCCATTATCACAGCACGCTGAAGGAATCTGAACATAAATTTAAATCCTACACAATGAAAGTAATTATATAATAACACATTCTCTCCTACAGGAAGCTCACTTCCAGGTTTGAGCCAGGATCACCAGCATGACCTGTTTTGTAAACCTGCTAAAATGACATAAAACCTGCTAAATTGACAACGCTGATTTAGATGCTCTCCAGAGGTCCCTTTCAACCCTAGTGATTCTGTGATCCTGTGACTTGTAACAATGTATTTCACTTTCCAAAACTGAAGAGTGGTTTACATATAATTTCTAATTCAGAAATGAAGTATTTACACTGGAGGGTTTTCAGTGGAGGAGTAATCCGTTTTTTAGTATGTAAACTGAAGCAAAATCCTCGTGTAAAAATGCACCACGTCTTTATCAACTTGTATTCCAGCTGACTCAGCACAGGAACTGGTATGCCTCTCTCAAAGGCTGGCTGGCTTTGATCACTGACTCAGAGTTACAAAGCCTGTGATTGGGATTAACTTGTATCGAAAGTGCTAAAGGGAGGGGAGGTCTTGGATAACAAGCTGACAAACATTGCAGAAGACAGCGATTTTCAGTTTTCTCTCTTCTTGCAATTCAGTTTTTTTGATAAATATATATGTCCTTTTTTTAAAGGCATATCATGCCGCCAAACATTTTACTTGGCTGGAAAAGCTAATTGCATTCATTCAGACCAAGATGAACAGAAGAAATACAACTGAACTAACACACTTTCATTAAAAATTTAAGAAATTACTTTTACTACCATTATCAGCACTTCTAAATTTTATTAAGACTTAACATTATACAACAGTAAGTAAAATGCGTGTTTTACCATGTTTATCGTACCATTATAGTAAGCAAAAATGAAAAATTTTCTAGGTAGCAGGCCATGCCAATGGAAGCTTAAGCTTCCCATATTTCACTCTTATTTTGATGTCTTCTTACACCTTTGTGAATTTGTTTCACTTGTAATATGAGAAATTTTAAACAACATATTCCAATTAACGTGGTTAAGAGAAAAGCTCAGTTTGTAGAAATTGTAAACTCAATTTTTTTCCTTTTTCAAGTGACCTGAAGCCACAGATCACCAGCACCCCTTGAAGTGGCACTGCAGTTTAGAACCCCACGCCTCAGGCAGGGAAATAAACATGAGCAGGAAACCAGCCTAGAGAAGTTCAGGTAAATGCCTCTTTTTTTAATATATGGCTTTTTTTTTTTTTTTGTAAAAATTTGGAAAAAAGTACTTTCATCATTTCTGATAAAGCTTTTGAAAAAAATATTACCAAAACTGTGCCACATAGTTAAAAAAACAAACAAAAATCCAAATTCTTACCTGAGCCTTCATAGGCTGGGTCTACATCCCAATGCAGCTCACCACTGGTTGTAATGTCACCAGTACATTCTAAACTGGAATACCACTTAGAGAGGGAACTGCAGATTCATAAATTTGGGGAACCTCAAACAGAAATTAGAAGATAATTTTAACAACAGTTCCATGCTGAGGGATCTCCCTATAGTGTGGGCAATAAGCACCCGACTTCATCAAAATGCTAGCATGTCACCTCTATTGCTTTGGTTAAAAATCCACCTTCCTCCTTATATCACTATAACACCAGAACCAGCATGACAGTCAGGTCTGAAGCAGTGAGACCTGGTTTTAAAGTCTTAAACATGGTACATACAGTGGACCTTAATCTAAGAAATTAAACACTTGTTTTAATAACCAGGAATAATTGCTTTGCAGAGTGAATGAGCTCTCGGTTAGGTATTCTGGACTTCAAATAGACACATTTCTACATCTGGGTGTTTCCAAAGAATGCAAAGAATATAGTAATAAGAAATGCAATCATTCCCTTGTTCTTTGCAGAAAGCTTTAAGACAGAAATTAAGGTCCAATTTGTTCCACTGAAAGACGCTGACTGTGTAGTTAGGCCAATGTGCAACACAGGTTCTGCAATATACTAGCATGCACATGTATGTATCTTTATTCCACAATAAATGCAATCTAAATCAAATTAATTTTTCCTCAAAGAATAAAGGCTCACATTACTTCACGTTTTTTTGGGTGAGATTATGCACACCTGATGTACACTATCTATAATACTAATTTAGTTTTATTTTCTACTTCAAGATCAGGTGGTTCATGTTTGTTTTTATAACTTCTCAAATTGCATTCAAGTCACTTGAAGTTCTCAAAAAGAAGAGTGATGTAGGTAATTGTGATGGCATATCAGCACTGGGCAGAGTAGCAGTAACAACAGGTTGAAAAGTTTCACCTTCATTGTAGTTTGCATATAACACATGGTGTTGTTTAAATACTGCCTGTGATCTGAATGCTATGAAATGCCACAAAAATATAAGTAAAAACTAGGCTTCATTGGAGAAAGTATATAATAATAAAAATAAGCCAAACAAAACCTTACCACAGTTCCCTAATTAAATTGTCTGAGATACAAAAAGCTGAACCTGTTAAATATCTGAACAAAGTCTTGAAGACTACAAGAGCTGATACATACACAGAATCATAGAATCATAGAATCGTTATTGTTAGAAAGGACCTCTAGATCATCTAGTTCCAACTCCCCTGCCATAAGCAGGGACACTCCACAATAAACCATGCCACACAAGGCTTTGTCCAACCTGGCCTTGAACACTGCCAGGGATGGAGCACTCACAACTTCCTTGGG
>JBCJKH010012274.1:7296-20527 GCA_039877255.1 Loriculus beryllinus
AAAGATACTCTAATTTGCCTTGGTGTCCTGTAGTCCCAAGCAGCCTTCCTCTGTTGCAAGCAACTGCACTGTATCCCTAAACAAAACAAATGTGAACAAGTGCCAGCTTAAAGCCAGCAATTTTTTCTGCTCCTAGTATTTGGAAGGCTAACGCAGAAAATCAATGTTCTGATATTTGGAAGGTATCTAATTTTCAGCCTAAATGTACTCATGTAAAATATATAACTGTTCATTCACCTACTAATGTCTTTCATTGGGTGAAATACTGCAACACCTTTGCTTCTGATGTACATACAGAAAGTAACAACGTTCTCTTAACTTTCAGACTGTGAGGCTAAGTATGAAAATCTTTCTCAGTCTCTTCTCATAACTTAGGGCACCTATTCTTATTGTAGTACTACTTCCTCCACACAGCACTTTAGTACTTTTAAAACTGATCCAGCACTTCTCATCCCAAATCATCTTTTTCTGGAGATGATATTCAGCCTTCCTGTGTCTTGACAGCTTTGAATCATAATTTCATTTTCACCACCATTCTCCTGCTTTTCCTGCTTGAGCTACCAATGAAAATTTTACATTGGATGGTTCATAGGACTGAGCCTGGAAAAACTCCACTATTAATTTTGTTTCTGCCCAGTGCTTTGCATTTCAATACAACCCACTGCCAGGTCTCTTGTGGAACCTTACTCAGTTAACGGTTCTGTCACTTCTTTCATCTCCCTACTTAGACTAAGACTTACAAATAGCTAATCACTTCCTACATGTCATAAGATATAGCGAAGCACAGACATACCTAATGCACTGGCATTATTCTTAAGCTAAACAAAATTTGTGTTTTAGTATAAAATCTACCTGTTTCTCTCCCATAAAATTGAGGCCAGCTGGATAAATAAGTCTACCTTTACACGACACATGTGAATGTGGCATTAATAATCAGAGAGATATTTCTGGTACCTCCTCAGATGTGTGGTGTTTTTCTGTTTTGTTTTCTTTTTCCTTTTGTTTTTCTTCTCCTCCCCCTAACACGTTAAAACTATCTGTTATCACAAGTGGATGCACCTGACCGGCCCTACACTTTAACTAATGTAATTAGCTGTTGTGGGTAGGGCTTTATTGAGAGAAGTATTTTGGGGTGTTAGTTTGTGTCCAGTCTTCTAGTGAACATGGTTACCTCTTCTGAGAGCTACTAAATTTGGGTAAGTTTAAGCACCAAAATGCAAGGTGGTTGTTAAAAAGAAATGAAAGTTTGAGAGTGAGAATGAGTAACACAGACTGTTGCATTATATCTGTTTTGTGGTTTCTTATTTCTTGTCTGCTATACATGTATGTAAGTCTACTTTCAGAACGCTTAGCTTTTTAAAGATGGTGCAACTTCAGTGCTATTGGTTTATTGGCAGTAGTTTACATTCCCTATGTAACTGTATTATTCCAGAACTTATGTTTGGAAGTAACTGTTATTGTAGAGAAACTTGTGATTTTTCTCAGTTATGGTTTGGAATTTTGCTATCACTAACCATAAGTGTTTTATTTTTTCATAAGGCAGCCTAATGATTTTCCTTTGAAGGCTTGTGATCCCTTATTTTTAAGTAACTAGATTTATATTTTATTATGGAACTTGGTTTGTTGGCAGATTTAGTCAAATGTTCTGAGCGTACCTTTGATGGGTTGAACAGGATAAAAGAGTTTCATAGCTGTCTTTGTAGAGGATAAAGGGTAGAGGCTCAGCTTCATTTTTATTCATAAGGTTTCAGTGATGAGAAATGAGGTTCTAATCCTGCAACTGGAGTGAGCAGAGGGAACCATTTTGCTTGTGGAGTTTCTCACTGAAATCTCTGACCAGCTCAGAGCAATGACAAAAAATGAACTGCCTTTTTTTGCTCTTTTTCCCTGGCTTCCCAACTTTCATTCTTTTGATGTTATAAGCAAACCCCTAATGCTTCCTGTAATATAGTAGCTGCTGACTTTGAGGTATGAAGGGAGCATTATCAAAATATAGGATAAATATTGTTGAAAATAAAACCTGAGAAAAATCTGGAGAATATGCAGACATATGAATGAAAGATTTCTCTGACTTAGGCCTATGCAGTTAGAATCTCTATCTTGAAATTTTTCCCTAATGAAGGTTAAGCAAATATGTATTGTTTGTGTGTTGTGAAGCTGAATTACCTCTGGAGTAAGAATTGCTCTGCCTTGGAAGTCTGAAAAATGGCTGCATTTGGTAGAAACAGCTTTTACCTTGTATTCTTATCCCATGCTTTCCCACCAGAAATGTAGAGGTGGGATGATTACCTGTGGGCTTCATAGATAGTGAGAATATGAATGTTGTGTATTGGTTCATCATTTAGAAATTATCTGCTGCATTATTTTACAACTCTGTGACCCAGGGAAAATACTCTCACAAATGCTGAGTATTTTCCAAAGCTTTTGAGTCTAAACCCCTATGAATTTCCTGTTCCCCATTTGCTAAACTGAAGTTAGTCTGCACAATTTTCATCAAACTTGTTTTTTTTCCTTGGAAAAAAATCATACTAAAAATGTTGTTTTAATGGTGAATATTGGTATCTGAAATGGGTTTATGTAGCAAAGTTGGGGAGGAGGGCAAGAAGGGCTGCAGGGCTGGCCTCAGAGAGGCTGGGGCTTCTGAGTGCTGAATATAGCTGGTTCTAGTCAACTCTAAAAGAGGACATGGCTGAGCCCATAAGCAGGGGTGGTGGTGCCTCTCCAAAAACTGCATTTAAGAAGGGGCAGAACACATGAGGTGAGGAAAAGAGAAACAGTACTGGAGAAAGGTGGAGGAGGAGGAGGTAGTCCCACCTACATGAAGCAACTGCAGGCAGTGGATAAGCTCACCCCAGAGCAGGTATATTCCTAAAGGAACTGCACAGCCTGGGGATAAGCTCACACAGAACAAGTATGCCTGTGGGTTGAAGATGAGCCTGAGGATGCAAGTGGGAAGCTGTTTGGTTTTCCAAACTGTATAAATGCTTGTTTCTTTCTTTTTTTTTTTTTTTTTTTACAGCTACCTACATCAGGAGCTAAATTTTTATTGTGAATTGTAATAAATTAATTTCCCTGAGTCTATTTAGCCCATGGCAGTAATTGATAATTTCTCTCTTTTTTTGAGCCCATGAGCTCTCTTGCTCCTATTCTTACTATTTTCTACCCTCATCCCATGAAAGAAGGAAACTGTGTGACTACATACAGATTTGAGGTTTGCTCTAGGTGTGAGCAAACTGTGAGCCAATTCACTTCTAGGTCCCGCTTGGCAAAAGCAGAGGCAATCTTTTCGGCACCCATCTCTGCTATTGTAGCAATTAAGCAGCAGTCTCTTAACAGCACAATGTTTTCTCTAACTCAGTTTAGGACTGTATTTTGAGTTCCACTGTTGTCACACAAAAATATATCCTCGAAATAAAAAAGCTATTTCCCATCAGTGAGAGAACTGATATGTGTGAGGGAAAGCAGCAGCAAGTATATAAGTTTTCAGTAGCTGTGGATAATTACTTCCAATTAACCTGGAAATTATTCCAAAATGAAGCCACAAACCATGACTTCTGTGACGGCCAATAAAGCTGATGCTGTGACTATGACATACAAGCTATATAATATTAACTACTCAATCCAGTTGTGCATTTACAAGAGATGGTGATTCACTTTGTAACAGGCAGCTCTTTCTTTTGACTCCTGGAAGAGTCCCTTCATCGTTTGCTTTGTTGCACTTCACTGAGATGACTCTGGTCTGTATTATATTGTTTGATAGAACATTAATTAGAGAAAGTTAATAGATGGCAGATGAATTTGGCTATCAGTTCATTCAATAGCTTGCACTCTTGCTATTTCCTTGGGACTTCAATATTGCTA
This sequence comes from Loriculus beryllinus, assembly GCA_039877255.1. Lineage (NCBI taxonomy): Eukaryota > Metazoa > Chordata > Aves > Psittaciformes > Psittacidae > Loriculus > Loriculus beryllinus. The sequence continues at coordinate 11,158 of JBCJKH010012274.1, forward strand.
GAGATATTCACGAAGATTTTGCATAATGACTGTTTCTGTGAACTTGAATAAACTTTTCTCAAAAGCAAACCTGAGCAAGAAGAAAGTCAGGGCTCTGCTAGTAACCTAGTTATTAACACAGACTTAGTATGTTGCTTCTCTATGCAGTCATGAAATATGAATGTGATGTAGAGAGGTGAGTCCCAGAACAGAAAGAAGCATGATGTCACCCTGATGCTTCCTCACTCCATGAGAATTGATTGTCAGAAAAGTACTTTTTTTGTGTACTTTTAAGAACTGGAAGTTGTTAAGCTGCTCAATGTTCATGGCTTTCTAGTTGTACTTCTTTTTTTCCTTTCTCTGATTCCTGTATTGGTCAGGGAATTTTGTCTACCATCCAGAACTTTCAGGATGAGCTAAGGAAACTAGTTGCTTAGCAGTTTCAACTGCTGTCTTAGTGTTAACTGTCTTACTATGACAAGTTTTGTCTGAGGTGCCAAATTTGGTCTGATATTATCTTGAAGCATATCCTTTCCTTTATCTCCCCCATCTCCCTGAAACATAGTTGGCTCAGCATTGATTTATCCATTTCTATGCCCCTTTTTAATGCTCAGCATTTGCAAAAAATATACATGTTCCATTTTTGGATGGAGTGCTGTATTGTATTTTCTCTAGTAATTTCATAATTAGTTTTCTCTGCCTGTGTTAACTGAAAGCTGTTAAGCATTTCAAGCACTGAAGAACTAGAAACTGTCCAAAATAATGCTGATGGCTGTATTACTACTGGGGTTTTTCCCATGAAAAAAAGAACCAGGGATAGCCTTTAGCTCTCCCTGTTTTCCACAGTTCATAATGATGGGGGTTTTAATATTGGAACTCATTTTCTACTTCAGGCTTTTTTGTTTATCATATTCATAACACCATCTGCTGTTCAGAAAATTGCTCAGAGGCAAGTGCTGAATAGAGAATGCTTCTTTCATTGCCTAGTCTTGACAGGTAACTGTGGTGTTACCCTATCCCTTTGTGGAGACAGCCACTTCCAACCTGATCTGGATTTTGTAGGGACACTGAACATACTTGTTTAGAGCCTCTTTAAAAATAAAATACTTTAACACTCCAAAGTGTAATGACTGCTTGACTGAATTTCCCCAAAGCAGCTGTAATAGGATGGATAAGGTATTCTTCTAGTCGGAGAAAGATTTAGATGTGACTCTTCTTAGCTTGAGGGGGAAATTACTAATACACTAATGTTTGGGAGGCCCAGGTTCAAGGAGCCTACTTCTATTTCCATATCTTTAGAGAATCTGGAGGACTGTTTTAAGTGTTTTGTTTTTGAGATGGAGAAAATATGTGAGTACAAGTAAAATGGTTTCAGTACAGCATTGAAACAGCTTCCTTCCCTCTTTTTGTCCTTACTGGTTGTATGGGACCAGTTGAGAGGCTGATGTGACTACAATTATAAGCTCTGCCCACAGAAGAAATGTTTGTGTAATGACAGTATCAATGATATGATGTGAAAAAAATGGGAATCTGATACTTGGTTTGTGCCGTAGAGAATGGAAGCACTTGGTACAGGACTTCTGAGTTTAAAGGTCAGGGGTACAAATGCACCTTCTGTTCATAAAAGATTAAAGTTCTTTTATGACACAAAGTGATGTTTGAACAGTGTGTTAAGTACTTCACACAGTAAAAGGTGATGACAGTGATGATGATGTTAAACATTGGTTTGGTCACATAGCCATTAAGAATTTCACAGGATAAGGTCAACTGTAAGGTTGGTGAGGCACTGGAATGGGTTGCCAAGGGAAGTTGTGAATGCTCCATCCCTGGCAGTGTTCAGTGCCAGTTTGGACAGAGCCTTGGGTAACATGGTTCATCGTGAAGTGTCCCTCCCCATGGAAGGGGGGTTTGAACTAGATGATCTTATGGTCCTTTCCAACACTAACTATTCTATGATTCTAAACTGACTAATCCAGTCCTGTAAATCGGGATTAGCATCTCCTAAATTCTCAAATCCATATGACTCACATATGGTCATATGGCAATTGTGTCTGAACTTGGCACCCAAGAGAGGAAGTTCAGTCTTGCAATACCTGAAAGAGCATCAAATTGAGTTCACTTTTCTGAAAACTTCTGAAATTCTTCTGAAGAATTGATTCTGTGGGTGGACCATACTACTAGAAGTCTGCTGTTGGAGAAATAAATCTAAGAATTCTTTAAGGACAGCATTACTACTTGGGCTAAAAGCATAGGATTCCTCCAAAAATAAAAAGTCAGATATTCTGAGTTGGAAAAAAAAAAAATAAATAAAAAATTGCATATTCAAAATTACATTTGGAAGTCAGATTTGTTGGGAACTTGTTAGTTCTTAAAAAGGATGTGCCAATTAATTTTCTTTATGAATAAAACCTTGCCCTTTCTTGGAATTAAGCAAATCCTTCCTGAAACTTTTCTTCAACTGAACAGCCTCCGATTTGACCTCCTATCTCACCATAAATAATGGGGAAGAGGGTTCAGTGAGTCAGAGAATGACTTTATAAACGTGCATTTCTGTTTGATCGTCCTATTTTATCAGACTACCATTAAAAACAAAACAATAAAAAAGCCTGTCAGCTTGGCTGTCTCCAGAGCCTGTCTGTGTGCCTTTCCCAGCAGTGCTGCTGTCAAGCTCATTATTCTTCCTCCAAGTTGGTTTGACCCATTCTCGTGCACTTTTGCGAGGCTGATGAAGTTTGTGGGATCTTGTCTCTTGGGAAACGCATTTGGAAGGATAAGTTAATTCTGCTTCTGTGCAGTAAGCAGTTCTGCCTGACTTCTTCAGGGCCCCTATGTCTGGGTTGTCTAAACTGCTTATCCTATAAGCAGTAAGGTTTGCAAGACCACAGCTGAAACCCTTCTCTTTCCCTACTTAGACTACTTCCTATCACTGTGTTTTCTTCTGAGTGGTGAGTACTTAAGAGCCTAGGAACCACTGAGAAGAGCTAAATCAAGAAAAGGCAGCTAGAAGACCTACTGTTGTCCTTGGTTAAAAATAATAAAAATAAATGAAATCTCCATAGTGGTTCATATAGTCTGTAGATTTGAGGAGAGGGACTTGCAGCCTCAGCTTGTTAACACAAGTTGGTGTGGAAGTGAGATTTTAATATGCATATAATTAGTACACATGAGTATAGCAATTGGAGAAGTTTAGCATTACCTCGCATGCTGTGTGATTAGGGATCAGTGCTAAACACCTACAATGAGGGAATGAAGGTCAGATTTTTGGAGTTGCTCAAAGTCAAATGCTGTTCGTTGTGGCCAAACCTACATGAACTACTGGGTTTGGGTTTTTATTTCCGATTTTTTTGCCGAATTAAACTGAGAAATCAAATACTTCGGTCACTGGCAGAGAAATGCACTTAGAGAGAATGGCTCTCTGGGAAAGAAGAAAGTAAAAAGCATTTGTACGTTCATGTTTTTAAGAAACGGCATGGAGTAAAGACTGATATGCTGGAGCTCTCTTCTGAAAGTATGCACCCAAAAAAAATGTCAGTAAGCAAGCTTTTTCTTTTTTAATTTTCACTTTTTTCTTTCTTTTTTTTTTTGACTGGTTTAGACTTGTAGCTGTAGAATTGTATGCACAAATTGTATTGTAGAATATATGGAACTATGTAGTAAATTTGAAAAGAAAAATAATTTGTAACATGTAAGTTAAATACTAAGCTTTGGATGGACAGAAGTCTTTACTCATTAGTTATGAAGCTATTACTGATTAAAGATAGACCTTTTTTCCATTATATTAGACTATGAAGTATCTATTGACTTTAACCTTCTGAGAAATTCTGATTTACCAGATGCTTTTTTTTAACATAGGGGTTTATCACTGCTCAGGGATATGGTTCAACTGTTGGAGAGAATGTGTTTATCACAAAAATGGAATGTCTTGATTAGTGGTCTAACAGTGCTTATGGTGTGTGCTTTAGTAGGTGAAGGGGAAATCCCACCAAGCAGAATTGAAAACTAAATTGTGTATTTGATGGCTCTTACTAATTGTATATATATATATTAAGTTACATTCAGCCTCCTAAATAAACAATAAGTGGCTAATTCTTTGAGTTTCAATATTTAATTATGTTTTCCATAAACTTTAAAGAAATCTCAGTAATATAAATCTTTAAGACATCCCTCTGGAAAAAATATATGCTCTGGAAAAAATATATGCTCTGTTGTCACAGGGAGTGACATGTTAATTGCCTGAAGGTATCTTGTTGGACTAATGAGTAAAATATCCTAATAACTAATTGAAATTTCACTGAAATAAAGTCATTAGGAAAGTAGTATCATATCTGAGTAAATGAACTCTGTTTTCTACCCTGAATTATCTAGCTGTTGTGCTTTGATCACAGCTAAATTGGATCATTAACTAATTAAAAGTGAAGCCAATGAATAATTGTATAAAGAATTATTTTTCTGTTTCACAAGACATTTGAATAAGAAGTCTTGGCTCTTTGAATTTCTTCTGCAACTGTTTTAAGTATATGGGAATGACATAAGTGATGAAACTTTGGTCAGGATCAAATCCTTTAGACTACAGCTAGTTAGGGAATTGTCCAGCAAAACAGGATTTTTTTATTTCTTGTAGCTTTGCAAGGCATTTTAACTGAAACTCTCTTTAAAACACAACAACTCTATATCTCAATGGCTTCCTAACTCATGTTTTTTCTGCTGGAAAAAAAACATGCAAAAGGAACTTTTTTTGTCTCGTTAGAGAAAGGGGGCATCAGAATATCAAAGTTTTCTGCAGGAGAACTCCCTCCTAGACAGTTTTCATATATGTTGGTGTCACTATCCTGTAGCTGGAGCTTTTCTCATGCTGTATGTATTTGAAGTACATCAGAAGGTTTTCTTCTCATGATGGTGTGAAGCATCAGATCCCTCCCTGTGAGTGCTTCTGGGAAATACCTTTAGTTTTGTTTTATGTTCTTGTGCCAAGTACCTGAATGCATGAGAAAATCAATGTATTTGGTTCTTGAAGTTAACTGCACTGGACTGGGTTGCCTAAGGAAGTTGTGAGTGCTCTATCTCTGGCAGTGTTCAAGGCCAGGTTGGCCAAAGCCTTGGGAGGCATGGTTTAGTGTGAGGTGTCCCTGCTTATGGCAGGGGGGTTGGAGCTGGATGATCTTAAGGTCCTTTCCAACCCTAACTATTCTATGATTCTATGATTCATTTCTGGGCATATTAGATAACCTTTGTGTAAACTTCAGTGACAGAACTCAGAATATAATCTAGTTTGACATACTTCAATGTTCCATTACCTTATTCTTTTTTCAGATTATCAGCAGCCATTAAAGGATCCGATGCCTTTTTTTTAATTATTTTTTTTTTATTTAATACTTTGACTGGTAATGGGGTTTAGATATCTAAGTAATCTATAAGTCAGTAAATAACAAATTTCCTGGCTTTTAATGGAATACCACTTTCCTGGGTTTCAGTAGTTTCAGCTGGTGATACTTGTTTGAAGTTAGCTGGTGAAGACTGAAATGTCCAAAAGTCTGCACGTTGAGATGGGATCCACCTAGGCTTCACAAACAAAATTCTGTGAGAAAAGATGTCAGACCCTGTACTTTTAGGGTACAGGGAGGTACATCCTTCCACTCAAGATTCGCAATTCAGATTCCTGTCCGAAAACTGTGTACCTAGAGCAACTGTTTCTCACTAGAGATGGGATCTTTGTGTAAAATGAAAACATCCACTAAGGGTTAATTTGCGCTGTGTGAGACATACATATTACTTAGCTTTCATCTAGTCTCAAACTGAGTCATGAACGACACTTAAGTGGTACATAAGATCTGTGCTGGCCCTCTGCCCAGAGGTAGATTTCTATTTAATTGTCAGTGTTGCTTAATTGGTAGGTTAACAAAACGTGGGTCTGATTCCATTGTATTTGCTGTCAAAATGCCAGAAACTGATGAGTTGACAGTGGTGTATGGGGAAAATTAAAGAAATCCCTCAAAATAGCCACTTGTCTGGTGGAATTCCTTCCTTATGAAAAATTCTCTCTGTATTTTCTCTTCTCCCCCACCCCCTTTTGAATTCCTTTGAAGTGTTTCTTTAAAATAAATAAACCTGACACTGTCAGCTCTGTGAAAAGTGCTGGGTTTAAACAGAGCTGCTATGGAGTAGGTAGGCAGTTAAGATTTCACATATGTGAGAAGTAGCCCACACTTAGCAGAACAAAATATGTAATTTAATGAGAACACTCTTGTGCACTCAGTGAAACTTCTTTAGTATAAAATGCTTTACGAGAACAAACAGCAACTTAAGCTGGCGCATATTTCTTCTATAACTCCAAAATAATTTCCCAAGGTAGCAATTTATGTTGCTTGGTTAAAATGCAGCATGAATGATTATGAGGTGACAAAGACTAACGAGACTTCATTGTTACACAATTGGGACTTATAAGATTGTGCATTATGTGGAAGAGTATTTAAAGGAAATACTATTCAAGAAAACTGGAAAAAATGCAGCAAAGCTCATTAATTTTAATTCTGAATTAGCTATTAATTCACATGGTTCTGCTGTCAAAGTTCTGAGAACAAAATACTGCTATCTTGTTAATAAAACTGTTAGAATGATAAAACATAAAGTTGAATTTATTTTGGCACAAAATAATTATTTTTATTTCCATTTACTGCTGAGCAGCAGTTTCCACAGCAGAGAAACTTATTACAGTTTTATACACTTACTTTGTCACTTGCTTCTTTATAAAAAATAAAAAAAAATTAAAAAAATTCAATTCCAAAAACCCAGAAAACGTTTTCCCATCCACTAATACCCTCTATATGGTAATATTTCTGTGGGTTTTGACTCAATTTGTGAATTAAAATTTTACTAATGCTGTGTGACAATTCAAATTGCTACCATTTTAAAAGGCTTTTCGGGATGTTTCCCATAGATTTATTTAGTTTTTTTAGGCTTCATTCTTTCTAACAATTTTCTTGTCAGTCTGACACTGCAGCTTTTTTTTTTTTTAACAGATTTATTTATTCTTAACAATAAAATTTTGATATGTTGCTGTTAGGCCAACCGTAAGTGGCCAACAGACATTAAAGAGCTGAACTGAATGTGTCTCCAGATAATTGTTGCCCGTTTTTACTTATGTCTAATGTCTTAAGGTATGGGTATTTTTGCTTTTTACTTATTGTCATCTAACTCTATGAAGTAATTTTAATTTACAACTGGAATCAGATGTAAGTTGAAATTTTTTTGCTACAGGATTTTTCATAAGAAAAGCTTAATTTTTTGGTTTTTTTTTTTGCTAGCCAAAGGGAACACCACTTGTTTCTCTGATGTTTGGCTCAGCCTTGTTATGCTCTCTCCTAAGGGTGATACTGCTAACCTTTTGAGGAGAAGCATCAGGGTGATGGGCTGGGAGTGCTGTGGATCTCTCCATCCTCAGTCTTGGCTTGCTTGGGTTTATTGGGATGTACGCTTCTTCCAGCACACATCCTTCTCCCTTGGTGCCCATAGGGATCTGTATGTTGCCCCAGCACCTCCTTTGGCATCCATGAGGCTGCTGGTGGTTCCTCAGGGGTGGTTCCTCTTCCACACCCAGCTCTGCTGCAGCATGCACCTGCAAAGGCACCAATGACCACTTGCCTACTTAGCAGCTATTATCACAGCTAAACCTGCTGGGGCCATGGCAATGCCATCCTGGTACTGAGATCTGGTACTTCTGGTTCTGTGCAGTGTCTGTGTGCTTTCACTAGCAATGCCAAAACCCTCATTTACTGTGATACAGCCTGTTCTGAAGTCCAGCACGGGGAGTGATTCCATGAGATGTGAGAGATCTTTGTTTGGACTCCAGCTTTGAATGTTAAGACTCCAAATTATAGTTGTTTTGCGTTCTCTTTCTTTGTGTGTGTGCACTCTATTAAATCTGCTCCATTTTGTGATGGAGGGTGGTCCTGGTTTTTTTATTTGTCAATGGTATTTTAAGAATGACAAAAGTATATTCTGGTGTTAGTATATTCTGTTGGCCTTTCTTATGAGCCATCTCAGTAACAGGGTTGTGATTAAAACCTCATAAAATTCACAGCTCAAAAGATGCTGGCGTTGACAGTAGGACTACTGACTGGGGGGGAAGAAAATTTCATTTAATGAAACATTTTCTCCAAATGTAATTTTGAACAAAAACTCTGGAGAGGAAAAGGGGAGCTTCAATACTACAAAATATCAGATTTTTCTTTTTTTCTTTTTTTTTACATTGGGTTGTTTAGAACAAGACGTTTTGCTTTTCTTCTAACTGCTTTTCATTTGAAATTATTCATTTTTTCCTATTCGTGTTATGAAATGACTACCTTGAAAAGATGAGTTTGATGGTTTTGGTTTGGTTTTTTTGAGGGTATTTTGAATCATGGAAATCCTTTTCAAGTTGGAAAGGCCTCTTTTCCTTACCCCAGTTCCTTGCAAAGCAATTTTTGTCCTTAACTAGAAAACACGTAGTGTAAGTTTCTCAGAAGAAGCGATCCTAGAATATAATTTGAAGAAATTTGTGTACAAATACAGATCGAAGAAAATTTTCAGAGTTTTTGGTATGTCTGAACAGCTCTTGAAGTGTACTTGGCGTTTTTTCTGGTAATTTGCAGTCACTTTCACATACAATCACTTTACACTTGATGCATAAGGCAATTTTAAACTTGAGCACCGAGTGAGGAAAAAAATGTTATGTGTGTTATGCATTTAAAAATAGCTTGTATTGGTCAGATCTGAATGTCGTCTGGAAACAGAAATATTTAGCTCCATCATAGACTGGCACTGCTAATAGTGCTCAGATGCACTGTGCTCTGGTTAGCTCAATTTTAGAACTCTTCTGTCACTACAAAAAGCACGTAAAACCTAATGAAAGGACACACAATCCTGGGCTGTAGACAAACATGTTGGTGAACCATCTCCTACCCTTTCTTTGTCATATTAGTTGGAGGATTTGTCACTGGTTTCTGCAATTAAGATAAAAAAGGCAGCATTAGCTACTCTGGCCAATTAAGCGCACTAGTAATTACTTAGAAGAAGATAACTTCTACTCTACAGGAATCAACCTTATCGAAGAGCCTGCTACACTGTTTTGACTTATCGTTTTGTTTGTTTCTGTCTTGAAGTCTGTTGATAAAAAGAGAACTGTTTGAAATACTGTTTCTAAAAGTTAGCTCTTGCTGTTGGATGTCTGAACTTTTTTCCAAGTCCATAATACTATTAATTATTATCTTGGTTATTCTCATGACCGGTTTCTGACATCTTGAATGAATCGTTACCAAAGGCAGGGAAACTTTCTTATTTGACAGAGATGTTTATCTCAGGGCTCTGCCTCTGTGGGTAGGTTTGAAGTAGAGTAACCATCAAGTGCCTGGCCACC
>JBCJKH010012275.1:0-25839 GCA_039877255.1 Loriculus beryllinus
GGGTTGGAGCTGGAGGAGATTTAAGGACCCTTTCAACGCAAACCAGTCTGTGTTTCTCTCACACTGCCACACCATTGAAGACAGCCCTGACCTTCGGGGACCACCCTCTTCAGGAATGGAGGGTTATTCAGCCTTCATCCTGTTTGAGAACCACACACCCGTCCTGAACCACTGGCTCACTGCTGGAGCCGGGCCCTGACTATTTGTTTCAGAGTGTTCCCAGTGTGGAGCTACATTCCTGAAAAGACCAGTTGTGAGAATGTGACCCGTTCTTCCTGGTGTTGGGTCAGAACTGAGCTCCCTCTGTGTGTATGCAGCTAAAGCACGACCAGTCCCACAAACCTGCAGGCAGAGGTGTCAGCAACTTGGCTGGCATTAGAAGGAAAACACACCCTTGGGGTATAGCTGTGCATATCATTCAATCTCATGAATACATGTAGGAAGCAGTGATCTGGCTCCTTCTAATCCTTATTCAAGATAAGCCCTTTGAAGTCCATGTATGCTGCAGGCAGGGCCAGCTTGGCATTTTTGCCAAGTTGGTGAAACATTTTGACAGCAACTGCTTTCCTTTTCCCCAAAACAACCGGCTCTTGTTCTGTTTAATCCTGAAAAAAGGATCACATCACATTTCAGTCTTGCTCTGCATTACTATGAGAGACCATCACGACCATCACAATTTCTCTCATGCATGAATACACAAACTCATTGCACACATCTCCCTTTTCTCAGTGCTCTGCCCTGTTGGGTTGGGAGGAGTGTCCATCCTGTGTTAGTGCTGGTCCTAGCAAGAGGCTGGATAAAGAAAGAGCAGGTTGCAGAGCAGAGAACAGACTGCATTTGCCATTCTTCATGCTGGGGAGTCAAACCAGTCCTTCCTTACAGGGAATCACAGGAATGTAAGACTGGGAAGGAACTAGTTTAGGCTGTCCCTCTTCACTATTACATTTTTGTCTAGTCTTAAAAACCTCAGTGCAAAGATTCCACACATTTCCCCTTGGAAACTTGGTCCAATGTTTTGTGTCATGTCGGAGGCTCTGACTGGAGCCTACCCTGTGTCCAGATTTTCTAGATGTTTTCTTTTTCTGCCCATAAAACTTGCCTGCACAGATTTTTGAGGACTGTCTGTACCAGAGCTTGATTAAGAAGACTACAGATGTGGAGAACCTGGACATATCCCTAGGACCTGTGCTGAGCTATTGTACAACCTGGGTGCAGGAAACCAGATGAAGAAGCTCTGATCTTACTCAATGGATGGTTTGTGGTTGCTTGGTGAATACAGAGTAAATTCAGAGTGTCCCGGAAGTGTGGGATTTGCTAAGTTTAAGGAACATACTGCATGGGCACTGCAGAGCATGGCAGAAGCAGGCAACAAGTTGAAACTATGATCCTGAAGACACACAATAGCAATTGTGTGATGCCTGGGGTTTTAGACACTGATACTGCTGCAGTATCTTGAGTCCTGCTTTGAGTTGCACTAATCCTTTGTGGCCTGGCTGAGCCCAGCCCTCTTAGGCCTCTCCTTCTCATTCCTCCCTAGTTATTTTTATCCCCCCATATTAGGCTCACTAAGTGAGCATATATTTTGGGTGACAGCCTGGACAGAAGTACAGAGCCCTGTGCTGCCTGCACGGTGTGACACACACTCATCTTAAGCACCCACCCCACAGGTGTGGGGTGGCAGAGCACCGGGGTGAAGGGTGGGGGGAAAACAAAAGGTACAACATGAGATACAGAGAAGAAACTCGTAATTGTGGGGCACAGTACTTCCCCTGCTCCTCACAGTCAGGCTTTCGTATGGAAGCACATCTGTTTGCATGACACAGAACCTGGCCTAGGAGAAGGGGAATTCCACATTAAATAATGCTTCAGGTTTTGCTTGGGCTGCTTTTGCTTCAGCCAACAAGCAGTTGTGCTGGTCTTACTGAAGCTGCCATTTGCCTGTCTCTGAGCAGAAGTGAGCAGCAGTGCCAAAGGTGCCTTAGCCTGGTGCTGTGCTGAAGACCACAGCTGAGGTGGTACACATCAGCAGTGATGCCTGTCCAGCTTTCATCATTCTCCCCCTGCCATGTTTCCTTCTGCTGTTCTTCCTCTCCTCTGCCGCTTGGATGTTTTGCACAGTGCCATGGGTGGCTGTTTGCTGAACCAGCCCAGGGAACCAGTCCAGCTGAAAAATAAGCCATTAGAATAAAACCAAAAGGGACAATTTTCAGTCCATCCCCTCCTCAGCAGAGTCCACTGTACAGCTGGAGAGCAGCAACCAGAGTATGCTCACCCCATGCTGCTGCCCCAGGACCCTCAGCCTTTGTCACATGAAGCCACAGCATGAACGCTGCCGGCAGGTTCCTCATGCCCACGTTAACTGTATTCTCCAATTTTGTTTCTCAGCACTATCTTCCATTCTGAAGGGATGGGTGGTCATTTTTCTTGAAAACTCACATTGTTTTGTTAGCAAATAAACTCATGTTTGACACAACATCCACCATGGCTGCCAGATCAGCAGTGATGTCTTTCTTCTGGATCTTTTCTTCCTTGGGTGTTTTTTTTTTCTTCCCTTCCAGTACTCTCTTAATTTAGACTGGATCCTCCTGTAACAGCAAGTCAGTGTCTTGCTTTGGGCAAAACAATTTGTACACTAGACTTATTGTCTTCCTGCTTCAATGTCCATCTTGCAATGCCTTCCGCATCCAAGCCCATCCAAGTTTCTTTCTCTCTTTTTTCCTCTGTACTCTGAGCTTAGTGTTTTGAAGGAAGTTGATCAAACTGAGCATTCTTGTGAATTTGAGCTTGGCTGCCAAGAATGTAAGTGATTCATCTCCCTGTAAGGAAAAGTGCTGGCAATAAAACATTCTCCATTCCCCTTTTTTTACATGCAAAATACTGTTACTGCTCAAAACAAAACGGTTTACTCTGAACAAAGTGTTAAGCTATTAACTGCACAACAACTAGAATTCTTAAAATACCTTTAACGTCTATTCTTAGAAGATGGAAATATTACCAGCAGAGGCCTTGAAAATGATGAGATGTAAATTACAAGCACTAGTAAAGCACAATGAAATGTTACCTTGCCTCATATCCTTCATATTGTTACCTTACCCTCAGCACAACCAAATTCCAGCAGTTTTTTCTTTGCACTTTGTGTCACAGATATTTTAAGAACCCTTCAGGGAAATGCAAAATAACTTCAGGGGAGAAACGTGCTATTTACTTGAATGAGGACAGGCAAGAGCTGAGCCATCTATTCAGTGAGGGAAGTTTAATGTCTCAGTCTGTCCCCTGTGGCAGTGCTGTTGCGGCAGGAGAGGCACATGCCTCAGTGTCACTTAGCAAACTCCCTGGGGACCTACCATGGCCATGATTCCTGCGCACGGACACCCAGCCTGTGCCCTGCTTTTCTCACCCCTTCTCTGCTATGGCAATCCAGAGAGCCAGGTGTTTTGCATGTCTATGAAGCAGAGAGCCTGGCATTCTGCACACTTCTCCCCAGGAAGTCAGAGGGCTTGTTTGTAAAGGTAGTTTGGGGTTAAATATGCATTGTTATGGCCAGGAAAGCAGGATTCATCTTTTCTGGAAGTCTCTTTTTTTAAGCAATGATATTAGTAAAAGACTGCATTGCTGTTTGTCATAGCTTTGCTTTGCTCCTGGCTGAGCCAGGAAATAATGTGCACTGAGTGTAATTTCCCACATGTCAGCAGCGTCCCTGCAGCCTTGCTCATGCTCCACCAGTGACACACAAGTAGGACTAGCAACACCTGAACCTGACATTTTTCAAACCTCCCAAGGAGCAGCTGCTTTCAGGTACCTCTTGCCATCTATTATCTCTGCCAGCTAGTCTCTGACAAAGACACTCACACCCTGATCCTGATGGCTGGGATCACGCGACTGCTGTCCCAGCAAGAAGCCAAGACTCATTCAAGCAGCCTGAAGAAACCATGGAATGTCCTGCAGTTCAGCTGTCAGCATCCAGTGTGTACAGAGCTAAAGGAGCTGTACAACTCACACTCCAGAGAGCAGGAGAAGATAAACTTCAGAGCCCCCAGAAGCAGGTTCAGAGCCCATTCTTTGTGGTCTTTCACGACTAGAGATTACCAACGGAAGAAAAGATGTTCAGAGGATGTGAGATAAAAAAAGTGTTCATCCAAATCCAGGCATCCCTGAGTGGAAACGGAGCAAGAACTTCTCCATGATAGAGCAAAACTTTTATTTGCCATCTAAACATAAAATAATGAAAAATGCATAATGCCTTTGTACACCAAACCATTTGTATCCACTGGCCATAGTTCAAAGAAGAGCCACAAGCTATGTTAATACAAATACACAAATCTCCCTTCATTTGCGGCCCAAGATGGATGAACACTCATGAATCACAGACTCATAGAATGGTTTGGGTTGGAAGGGACCTTAAAGACTATCTAATTTCAACCCCCTGCCATGGGCAGGGACACCTTCCTGTCTAGCCTGGCCTTGAACACTGCCAGGGATGGGGTGGCCACAAGTTCCCTGGGCAGCCTGCTCCAGTGTCTCACATTCTGACTAGTCTTTATGGTTTTTAACCAGAAATCAATTAATAACTTGAAGGTGTAATTTCATCTTTGTTTTTGGCTAAAATCCTTTCTGAATCTCATTACAATACTGGTTGAAACATGTTTGAGCAGTAGCTCCGTATTGTTTTGGGTGAAGACTTAGGCCTAGAACAAGTGATTGGCAGCCGGACTGCTGTACTTTAATGGCATTTTAATATGTAGCCCATACACTAGAATCTGTACATAAGAATTTAGCAGTAACTGTGTCCCTTGTGTTCTTAGTATTCTCAAACCTTCATGCTTAGCTAATCATTTATCTCAAACAGGCAGGGAATCTACCTGATCCTCTAGTAAGAGAGTTTTTGCAATTCTTGTATTTGAGAGTTTCACCTCCTTTCATATAATGGTGTCTCTTTTCCTAGTAGTTGTTTCATTGAAAATTCTGAGATCTCCTTTTTTAAGGTAACATAAAGTGATAATGTTTTAAAATTTAAAAATTTGAACACCTGCATAAATTGATGTATTGGCTGGTAGTTATTATGCCTTTGCATTCCTCAAGTCCCAATAAAACAGTAGAGCATATTTTATCTTCTTTTATATTGAACAAATCTATTCTAAGAGGTGCAGAAGAGCCATTTCTCCTGCTCTTCTATGCTCTGAAGTTTTATAGAAATTAATCTAAATTATTCTTAGCTTTGTAACAGGGGTAAAAAATCATAAAGCTGACTCCAAAGTAGTGTCAGCCTAAGGTCCTTCTCCGCTTCCCCCCACCGCCCCAGTCCACTTCTTTTAAAATAGTTTCTTTCTTCCCTTCCTCTTTCTTCACTTGCAAGAATTTTCTCCCAGCAATTCTTGCTATTTATCTTCTGGAGCGCTGCACTTTCTTACATCTCTAGTGAACATAAAGGACACTGCTCACAGCAATCTGAAATGCAACAGGGTCATGCTGTCACATAAAACGTCACCTTGCACAGCTTGTCATGTGAATGCACCACGTTTTGGACAGATACCATCTTGTGCCTCCAGCTGAAGCACTGCATGAGGATGCCCTCTACCTCCATCCCCTCTGGCCCACTCCTGTGCCAGCACGGCTATGTGGGTGAACCCTTCCTCTCCCACACCAGGCAACAGCAACAAGATTACTGTCACCAATCTAAGCATGAAGTCTTTGCTAACCTGTTCTAAGTCTGTGGAGAGCTCTTCATGACCAGCTCAGGAAAGAGAGCTGATGGGGACGAAACAGCAAGATAAGTGAAAGCAGCCTGTCTGCAGCATACACATCTGTCTGTGCCCTCATAGTTGCCCAGTGTGCCTCCACTGCTCTGCAGCAAGACTCTATGGGTTTGCTGCAAAATGTTCTTTAAATTTCCTCAGCGCCTTTTGCCATGTGCAAAATGGAAAGGAATACAGCTGATAACGAGAGTCATCAGCACATACAGAAGTTGTTCTTTCTTGGTCAAAGGAATAGGCGTGCACAAATTTTCTATCAACTTTTCTTTCAAAGCTATTGTGACCTGGGGAGCTGAAGTGGTTCTGCCTTACATTATGCTTACAGCACATTCTGGTTTACTGGCACTATTCCCACCACTATCGTGAAGATTATGTCAGTGTTTTTACTAAGCACTGTGTCTCTGAGGAGCTTATGGTAACCAAACTGTCAGAATTAATTCTGGACTCAAAGTTCACATACTGTAAATTCCCAATGATGTACATTCAATTTCTTTAAAAAACATGGAGTTAATTGATATTGCAATGCATACACATTAGGATTCAGAAAAGAATTTGGGTTTATCCTGCACTATTCAAAATGTTGCAGGTAATTTATAGCAGCCAGAATAGTTGGTCATAAGTTGCTACTCAGAAAACAAACCAACCAACCAACCAAAGAGCAAAAAAGTTACGGAATTGTGTTTTCTGACCTGCATGTTGAGCCATGAAAGATATTTCAGTGACGTTGCTGAGCTGCCCTGGAGTGCTGAAGCTTGGCTTTGTGCTTGACAAGGCTCACCACCTGGAACTACTTATTTTGAAGAAAAGTTTCACTCAGTTCTTTATGATGATGCTTCTGGAGGCAGGACATGTGGCTTACACAACATCAGCCTTTGTCATGAAGGATATGCACTGCTCTCCTAAACCTTCTTTGGGGCTTTATGATCTCCAGAACAATGCCAAACAAAACACGCCTCTTACTCTGGCTAACCAGAGAGGATTTATTTATCAACAGCTCTGTTATCATTAAGAAACCAGTACAAAATGCCGCAGACATGAGGAGATTCTTTGTGTTAAGATCCATCACTCTGGGCAGAAAACAGAGAAGGAAATACCCGTTTCGGGTGTGCAGACTTCATCTTTATCCATCTATTCTTTTCAATAGGAACTGTGTATGCCACAGACTGGAAACTCTTAGAGGTGCATGGCAAGCTGAAAGGAAGATAGCCAGGGAGGTGCGTATAAAGTATATGTAGTTTGGTATACTCAGTCAGATCTCTTGGAATTTCCTACTTTAGGAGAAAGACCCTGAGTCTTACAATATCATTCTTCCATGGGAAGGGAAAAGAACAGATATCTGGGGGAAGATATTGGAATAACCATCAACTTAATCTGTTAACACTTACTCATGGAAATGTTCCCGCTAAAGCATGAGCAGGACTGTGTCTTTCCAACAGAGACACTTCTTTCACAGAGTTTTGTGTTGTGTTCAAGAATGGGATCATATTAATCCAGGAAGCAGCCTGGGAAGGGATTTGTCTGCACAGAAAATACGGAAGACAATACTAAGGACATCTCTTCCAGACAATGATGTTGCAACAGGACATGCTGGCTTTGCCATGCAGGGTGTTTGGAAGACAGTGATGTTGCCCTCAAGGGCTGGAGGTGAGGCAGCCTCCCTGTTCCCAGAGCACACTACTTACCTCAATGGGTGCCAGCAACGCCTGCAACTGGGAAAAGCACCAGTGACAAAAGTAACCTTCATACTGGGTTTCCCACTGCTGCTTCCTGTAGTGAGCTGCCCCAGTGAAGGAAAACCAGGAACATAGCTACAAGGATGCAAAGGCAGGGGCCCCTGCTGCTGACATGACTGCAGTGTATTACACGCTGACCAACTTCTGATGTTGGCTGTCCTCTCTATAAAATACATCTCATACACATTTTTTAATATTTCCACTTATTGCAATGATAACCCATTTATTCCTCCCTTACAGCACACAAACATTTCTGTACTTAAGTAATTTCATACAAACAGTAGGGGGGAAATCAAGAATCTATGGTAGAGTATTACCCAAGTTATAAAAGCAGTTTATTACTCTATTGTGTGTCTAAAGTTTCTGGAACATTGTAGCAGATGTATTTTACAGCGAAATGACCACACGTTTTAATGAAATCCAGGTTCAGATTCTGGCAACATTTCTTCCTTAATTTTATCTTTTGTAACTGAGTCTAGTACCTCACCAGGAGAAATCAGTAGAATATTTAGTACATCTCACCATCACACCTTCATGTGTATTTCCATAGAGAAGAAAATAACTCCATGTGGCAGACCAGGACTTACTTTTTCTTTACTTGAAACCAAATTCTGTTGTCTGCTGATGATTACATGTTCCAGTTCGTTCTTGTCTCTTCCAGGTGAAATTCAAGCAGTCATTGCAATTTCTGCTGGACCTCTCTTCTGTAACACACACTCCCTTGTTGATTTAGATTGCGAGCAGTGCTGCACTGGGTTCCTGCTCTCCAGCTGCCTCCTTACACTGGTTGGAGTCACATCCTGCATCTCTCACTGATTCACACCGCAAGGAACAGCACCCTAAGGAAAAAAAAGAGACTCCCAGTTCCTGTGCCGAAGCCTGTTGAGTACATGAGCACTGCGGACATCATTCTGAATCCCTTGCACACTCAACTGCATCACGTACAATTCAGCTGACCCGTATTAGTTTGCCTGTGCCAGCTATGGATAAATCACAGGTCTTTACAAAGATTTTAGTTCAGTCAAATCTGTTTGCTTTATGAGACCATTCTGACACAAAAGTAAGTATGTGGATGCTGCTGGTTTTCATACAAACCACTGTAGGTATTTAAAAGAAACAAAAAATAACAGACATCTGAGTGATTACGCTCATCTGCCTAATATATTACTCCTGGAAACATTTTTTCTGAAACTGAAAAAAAAAGCATCCTGAGGATGCTCTTTCAGGAAACACCTGATGTGGAATAGTTCCATCTGAATGGCACAACTGTAACACTTGGCAACATCACAAACATCTTTAAACAAGGTCATACACTGGCAAGTATGAGGCAGACTGCTTACAAGGCACAGCAGTGCCTCTGCCTTGCACATACTACCTGTGTCCCTGAAGCGTGCCCAACGCTTCACAGCCTGACCGGTGCTCCTGTCAGATTAGCAGTTAAATAACTTTGCAGTACTCTATAACACTAAATCATCTTCAACATCTTTTTATTAACTTGTGGTCCTTCGGGTGCCTTTAAGAGAAAAAAGAATAAAACATAGAAGCAACCTATACACGAGTGTACATTACCTCCAGGCATCTAAGTCTTGGTGCTCCTGAATTAGGGTGCTGCTGTGGGGTCCCCACATGCTCTGCACACACAGCAAGAGTCCTTCTGTACATCATAGATGAAGAGCCCTGCTAGTCTTTACCACACTGACTCATTTGCCTGCTAGTTCATGCAAGTGGAATAGGACCACAGAAGGCCAACAGCTACAATGCATTTTGTGAGCCCAAATCATCTGAATTCAAAACAGGACAGTGAACAAGAACTGGGTCAGGCCGACAGATGGGTGCCCCTGTGCCTTTCAAAGTAGAGTCACCTACTACTTTGACCCACTGCTTTTTCCTGGAGGCACCAGTAGTGATCCCCTTTACTGGTGCATCAGCAAGATGTTCATTTGGTGCAGCACGCATCCTCGTTAGCCCCCTGCACAACTCCGAAGCGGTTCTGAGTGGGGACATCAGATTTTGGAGGAAACCCCTTGCTTTTTAATTGTCCCCTTCCTCTTTTTTTTTGCTGTGTTTTTTTGTTACTATCTCCCAGCTTCCTAGGTTAATGCCCTCCTTTTCCTGTACATGCTATGGTGGAAGCTTGTTTGGGCACGGGGCAAGCATTCCTGCTTCCTCTCACCTTCCCTGACACCTTTCACCCTATTGACAGCGTCCCGCAGCTCAGCCCCTGCTGCAGCAGGACCTGCACCAGGAGCACCGAGTGCAGCGCTGCCCATGGCGCACCCTCCCCTCCCCAGAGCAGTGCAGGCACTCACTCTCTGCATCCCGAGCTCTGCCCCGCAGCCTCCCCTCTCCTCGGCTCTGTCCGGTGCCGACGCTGCCACCGCCGGAGCAGGCAGAGCAGAGCCCCCAGGCCGGGCCTTGGCCCCACACAAACCGACGTGCCGCCATCCTGCTTTGTACCCGCTCAGGGCCGGTGCCGCCCCTCCTGGCTCCAACCCCCGTCAGTCCCTGCTGGACCCAGCGGAGCTGCCGGCTCCTGGGCGAGGCCTGGCGAGGGACTGAGGCTCCCTCGGGGGCTGTTGCCGCTCTGAGGTGAGGCTCATGGGCACTGAGCTTCCCCCGCTCAGGGGTTGAAAGCGGCCTCTCTGGAGCTGCTCACCCCAGGAATTCCTACCAGAGACCCTGTGGGTACTCAGAAAACTGTGTGTTCGTATTTGATTGACAGAGACTGAAAAGAGAACAGGAAAAGATGAGCATTATACTGCCAATTCTTCAAGTTAAAAATTCCCAGAGAATCACTGATCAAACCAGTATAATTTTACTCTGAAATTAAGACATTTGTATGACCCAGAGGGAATAGTCATATCAGCCTTCTATGGTTTTGAGAAAGAAAAAAAAAAAAGAAGAAGAAGAAACAACCAAAACATCTACAGAAGCATGTGTAGAGCATTTTAAATGATGGGGAAATTTTCCTCATTTCTTCTCTCTGTGGTAGAACTGCAGACCATGAATGTGCGTTCATTTATGAAACTTGTCCTTAAATAGCAAAGTGAGTAAAGAAGGCAAAAATGTATTATTCCATTGTGTGCCTGCACTGTGTATCCTACATGCTGTTCTATTCTCTGATAACTCAAACCAGCTGTGGAGAAAGCACAGGTAAGGTAAATATGAGGTCAGCATTTCATTCCTCAATGAGTACTAGGCTATAAATCCATAGGCATGCCTTTTAGTGACTTCTGCTCAAGGTCTTTCTGTGTAGGATCAAGAATCACATACAGTCTGACCACAGGTTCATTTCTCTAAAAACCAAGATAACCTTTGGTCGAATAATCTCTGTCTTGGGGAACCACCAGTAGACACTCCACACAGGCACAGCATGAGTAGCAGCAGATCCTCCTGCTAAAGGAATGTTAGGGGTTGTTGTTTTGTTTTTAATACCCTTTTCATATTTCATATTCACTCAGCATTCAGCTGCCTACCAAGTCCCTCCTCCCAACTGTTGAACAAAGATTCTGGTCTTAAGGATTTGGAATATATTTGCTAAAGCTGAGACATTAGTAAATTAAGATGTACAAGAGACAACCTTAACATCCCTACTATGGACATCTTGCCAGTACACATATACACACACATATATCTACTCCATTGGAAAATAACCTCAGCCTATGCTGTGGCCACAATAGTAGAAAATAAAGCTACCATGCTTAAACCATAATCCTGCAATTAATGCAGCAGGGAGTAGATCCAACATTATCTGTCATTCATGCAGACTAAAAAGTGGAGGAACATTTGCAGTAACTAAAGTACTAGTTGAGCTCGTTTTATCAGTCCACAGCAATTTTCCTGAAAATCTTCACAAACAAGGGGAATTCATTCATTCCTCAGTTTTTTCTTTGTTTGTTTGTTTCCCCAAAAGACATAGTATTTAAGCTGTACTGAAATTAGATGTAAATATGCTGAAAATCACTGCAGCATATTTTACGTCTGTTGTCTCTACAGAGCTGTCACTACCAGCTGATACATCTTTCCTCAGAAGGTAAAATTGTTTCACGAGATAACATTATTCCTTCAGCCCCATGAAGCCCCAGTGGGCATATTTCTGGATGCATTTGAAAGTAACCTCCATATGTGAGAGGTCTGATCAGACCAGTCTCATTTTAAAATCCGTAGACTTGACAGAAAGATTGTTTTACTGCAACAGAGCAATTCATAGCTCGAATACGTGTGGATGCCAAGTTTTTAAAAGTCTTTAATAAGCCAGGCCAGCCAGGAGTCAAAACATGATGTAGCTGTGTGGCATCACTGCAGAGCTTGACATCCCCAATCATCCATAAATTAATTTTCACAAAGGGTAGAGGAAGATATTCAGAAAGGGCTAATGTGCCCTGATACTGTCAATCTTATCAGTGTGATATTGCAGTGACATTCTAACCATTAGATATGAACCTATGTAATGGTTACAAATTAAATAATGGGATGAAATTAAGGAAAGATAAATTTTACAATGAGAAGCTGAAAATGACTGAGGTCTGCAAAGCAGGAGCAATCTCAAAGACAACTGTGGGAAACCTGATTTCCAGGACTACATTGGGCAGAGAGGCAGAGAATATATAGACATATAAATGCTCCTGTGGCAGGTATTTGGCCTTGGCTTTGTAATTTATACAGTATTGTTATTAGAGTGAGGTAAGAATCATCCCAGCAAAACTTTTTTTTTTTTTTTTCCCCCAGAAAATGCTGGTTCATGTAAACCAAAACTTTTTTTGTTAAAGTACAGAATTGTTTCTCATGTCTAGGGAGGAATCAGAGGTAAACTGACTGAAATGGTCACCTTCTCAGGACAGGACATAGGGCCACCTTTTGTCCATAATGAAGCCAGACTTCCACACAGAGATAGATGAATGAGGCTAGAGAGAAAACACCTGAAAGGAGAAACCTGCATCAGCTATCTGTCTGCTTACAGGGACAGTCCCACTGGGAAAAGAGTTCTCAGCTTCTGGGCCTTTTTCCACTGACTTTTATGTTTTTTGTAAAGGTGAGGTGTGAGAGGTGTTTGAATTGAGACACTTCTCACACTTCTAACCATGCAAGAGAGATTCAGGTTGAGCACCTTGAAAACATTCCATACAAAATGGAGGCATAACTGTACTTTAACACTTGGGTTCAAACAGCCCTGAACTGTAGGAAATTTAAACAGTACATCAGTGCTTAAATACTGCATAGGTCCTTCAAAAGCACTGCAGGCTCTGGTGACCTGAAACCAATTGTTTAGCTTTACAGGTAGAAATAGTTACTATTTATCTCTCAGCAAATTAAGCTGGTCTGTTAAAGGTGCAGAATCAATATAATCCATATGGCAAATTAGCTGTATTCTGTGCATAGTTACCCATATTTTCTAAAAGCAGAGGAACAGTAGCCCGTTTTCTTCTAAACCAAATAATGGAAACAGGTGTGCCTTATAAAATAAGAAGGTTAAACAGCCTCAATGAATGTGGGTGCGCTTGTGAAATTCTAAAGATATGAATCTTCCCAGAAAGTACAGGACATTGTTAGTGATCCTTCTTTTCATAAAGACATGATCATTACTTCTGTGCTGACATCTTGCACCTTACAGCATAGGGTCCATCTGCTTGTGAATGATGTCATGCTGATAGCTTGGGAAAGTTTGGTTTCCATTTTGTCCAGCTTTAGCATTACTGAAGATACAAACACTCATTATCCTAAACTGCAGCTACTATTATAAATAGTTTAAGCATACGTAAAGAGGTTTTTTGTTACAAAAATAGCTTTTATAGTGCAATTTTATTATGTACAGACTACTTGCAGCTCTGAAACCATAGGGTCAATAGATATTTAGTCTTTTTTTATGAGCATTTCACCAGCGAGTACAGAAAGCTGTTTTTGCTGCCTTAATCTCTTCAAAAAGAAAGAGGTGAGAAAAAGAAAAATTATTCTTTCAAAGAGTTTCTAGAAAAAAAAAAGATTTTTTCTTTAGTACTGCCAAGTAGTAACACAAGATAAAAAAAAAATTACTGCTTTTGCACATGCTTTTAAAAATGTATGCTACCTTTTATGTTCTCCATGTGCCATGAAAGTTATTTCTGTTGCTGTTGTTGCTTGCACAGTTGTTCTTCTACACAATTTGAGTCATAAAAAAAAAAAATAAAGAGAACACAAATGAAAACTTCACTGAGTTAAGGAAGTAAAATAAAATCTGATCCATTTCCAGTTGGATGACACTTGTGTCTGTGTGTGCACATGCGTGAGTGCTTGTGTGTTCATCTTTCATGTGGGTTTTTCTCATGGCTCTTGTAAAAAGGTAAAGAATAGCTACTGCCAGCACATGCTCTGCCGTCTTCACTGGTATCTATAGACCACATCCACATAGAAAATGCACAGTGAATAATTACCTTTTCAGCATATCAAGTAGAAAAACTGTTTTGCACTATAATGTGTAATAATATATGCACAGCGATAATACATTTATTTTTTAACTTCTTATATGCAGAGTTTAACATTTGCTTGGTTATTCTCTGCATGAGACTTAGTAGAGCAACAGGCATGTTTTTGTCTTCTACAGATGTTAAAGCAATGGCGCTGGACCCACAGAGTGCATTGTACTGCCAGGCACACACATAATGGGCTTGACTCCGTTGCCACACATTGCTATCTGAAATACATCTAGAGTACCTGAGCTGGCATGTGTGACACAAGACCAACAGGATTCATGCCTTGATTCAGGAGCAGCTAGATCCCAGTCTTCTGAAACTGCCCTCAAATGATTGTGCAGAGCCAAAGGTAGACTGGGATGGGAATCAGTTTGGGAGTAAGTTATTTTAGGGTTTACATGTAGGTGCTTATATATCAGAAAAATGTCAATGTTCTCACTGAGATCACTTCAGCGTAGTTAGTCAGTGTAAGTATCCTGCCTAGCCCTCGGTTGCTGCCTCTGAGGCTACATGTTTCATCAAGTTATGTGTCCTATTTGCCAAGCATGCACAGATTGTCTTTTGGTATCTCATCTCACACAGCAGTAACCACCTATGTTGACCTCTTTGGTCACTAGAGGGACAGCTTAGGCATCTATTCAGTGTTCAAGTCCAGGTTGGACAGAGCCTTGAGTGACATGGTCTAGTGTGAGGTGTCCCTGCATATAGGAGGGAGGGTTGGAACTAGATGATCTTAAGGTCCTGTCCAATCCTAACCATTCTATGATTCTACAATTCTATGATTCTATTTGCTAGCTCACACGTGGAGACCCAAATGTAGGTGACACTGATCAAGCCATGAATTCCTTACAGCTTTCACAGAGAACCAGTCAGGCTTGCATGATAAATATCCTGTGGTTTCTGAAAATTATGCTTTTTATTATATATGGATCATATAATGTGCGCCAAGACTGGATTTCTAAATCCTTTTCTATGATAGCAACCAGGAGAACAACTTGCAATATCAGTGAGTGTGGACTGAAGGCTTGGTATCAAAACTAATCATGGGATCTCTCCTGCAAAGCATATAACATGTTTCATTAGAGGAAAGGCATTGCAAAGACTGAAAAGGGACTGCAGAGGATTATCAGCATTAACTGGGGTTTTCAGCCTGTGAGTCGTGAGGCAAGATTAGCGGCACAAAAAGAACAGAGATTTCACAGAGCTCCATCCCATCTGGCAAACAGTGTAACAGAATTATGTTGAGAAATTCTTCAGTACTGTAACTAATTCAAAACCATGATGCCTTAATGTTGGCTTACACTTGAAAAAGTGATTTTAGTAGAAGTTCTGCAAATCTTCAAGTACCCCACTTTATTCAGTCAGGAAGGAATTGTCCCATTTCAGCGAGGGAGGAGTAACTCCAAGGAAAAAATGTCCTTTATATGTCCTTAAAGACTTTTTACTTCATAAACCTAATCTGGAGAGCTGGCAGTTTTTAAGGTAATTTTTTTTTTTTTTTTTTTTTTTTTTTTTTTTTTTCTGAAATAGAAGGTTTGATGCAGTTTGGGTAGATTCCCCCACCAATACATTTCCTTGCCAGTATTTATCTTTTCCCTACTGAAGACAGTGTTTCCACAACAGTAGTGGCAGAAGACACGTGATTTTTTTCTGTTGCTTGATCTAACTCTGTAACAATCCTGTACACAGGCATGAGAATAGACATAAATATATGGAAGAAGTTGAAAAAAAGTCATAATAAAAGGAGACACAATACACAAATGAAGTTTTTTCTATTCTTCATTATTCTCTTTCTTTCCACACTGAAAAGCAATGTCCCTGAATGGCAAAGCTGGAGGTTAGGAACTATGCTGGAAGAAACTAAGACATCAAGTGGTACCTTTTCCTACCATGGTTATAAGTGCCTAGTGAGACTATAAACCCACATAAAATCACAGAGAAAATGTAGAAGCCATGAAGACCAGGATTGCCAGAACTAGTTCAGCTTTGTGTGATAATTCCCGCTTCTTTTGATTTTTACAAATTCTCATTTAACTGGCTAAGCTTTCATGGGCTTTCTGTCAAAATCCCCTTCAGTACAGCTATTACTACTATTACATTGCCTTTTATCTGCTTCTGTGGTGATGGAGCCAGGAGACTAAAGCAAGGAATTCAACAAATACTTGCACAAGGGAGAAAATTAACAAATTTAGTATATCCTGTGGGACCCAAAAGTATTTGTATGAGCTTCTGGAATTGGAGCACAATTTGCACATAGAGGAGCAAAGGAATAGAGAGCTGAGGGAATGGAAAATCTGTTAGATATAGTTTGAAAGAATGGGCAACACTTAGTTAATTCTTAGGGATTTTGATTTTGGTGTTGTTTGTCTGTTTTGTTGGGTTTTTTTTTTTCTTTTTTAACTTCCATTCAAGGAAGAAGAAAGAAAAGTGAAACAGGCTCAGGAACAAAATCGAATAGCATATATGAAGGTATTGATAAGTGATCAACTGACCTCTTGTTTCTTAAAACAAAATTACTTCTAAGGATCTAAGGGAACATTTATAGGAACCTAGAAAAGCTGAATAACACACTGACTTCTTTCTTTCTTCAAGGCATGAGGTCCTATGATAAAAGCCTTGGCCTGTAGGGTTTTGGTGTCATACCTCATCAGCTGTACACATCATTCTGTATACCCCTGAGCCATTTGCACAGCATAATTTCTTTTCTGGCACAAAGGTCTGTCACTGAGACCATAATGGGAGGAATCAAGGTTACAGCATCTTTAAACCAAAACCCATGGGCATGGATCTGAGTATAATGCATTGTCCTAAGAGCTATGGATGTTGCAAAAAAGAATACTCCAGGACATAAGTTTTTAAGAAGTTTTCTTTCAATAAAACAGGTATTTTTAAAGCTTGATTTAAGGAAAGAGATTGCCAAGTTTTTTCTAGCTGAAAACATTTATAGATGAGAAGTAATTTTGAGGGCATTAATGAATGTTACAGATTTATACTGCTAGATGAATTTATGCAGATTTCAGACATTAACAATAAAACTGGATAATTAAGAGACTTGGAACAGACTCTATGAATTAACACATCTTCATGTCATTCTATGGCACACTGCATAAATATATGAAATTATTAAATCAAAGTAAACTGTGATGGAAATAAATTGAAAGTACAAACACACCTTTGACCGAATGTTGTTCAAAAGTGGCAGCATTGTGCTCTTGGGTCCACAGATCTGAAGTATCTTAGAATTAATGATAAACCCTTATACTATTTACATTGCTCTAATGGCTCTAATAGTGTGAGATTTACTGAATGCATTAAAACAATTAAAGAGCTCTCTTATCAGTCTTTGCTTATAAAGTAATAATGGGTTTCTTGAGAAAAGTTAGAATTATATGTACTTGTGACTTCTGTGAAGGAAAAGGTTTCAAGATAAATCTGGTTTAAAATGTTTAAAAATGGGGAAGTGGTTTCCAGTCAATGTTTTTAGCTTAATCTATGTTCTCAGTACAGACTGAGAAAGTTACTGGATATGAAGTCCATTTCAAGTGATCAATGAGTGAAGAAGCTCCCTTTCCCTTTACATCCTTCTCTGACAGGCTGTCAACACCTTTCAACATTTTCTTGACTGGAAATCAACAGAAGAGGTTCAGTTCATCTCAGAATACAAGGACTTTATAGCATCACAGTGTTAAAAAGATAGGGAAATAGACACTTGCCCCTTTTCTCCTCTTCTCCCCCTCCCCCCTCCTTCAGGATTGCTGAACATTTTATGTCAAAAATTAAGATGGAGACCTAAGCAAAAATAATGCAGAAGGTTTACGGAGCTTGCTTATATCTGAAAGAGGAAGGGAGGGAAGGGAAAGGAAGGGAAGGGAAGGGAAGGGGAAATAAAAAATAAGGGAAAAGGAAAAGAGAAGGAGGAAAAGGAAAAAGAAGGGGAAAACAAAGAAAAGCCAAGTGTTGCTGCTGAGCATGTTACACTGTCAAACTGGAATCTCAGAAATTGTTTCACAGATTCCTCAGAGGCCAGATTGGCATGAATAATATTATTTTTCATCATTCACCATTGCAGACTATCAGCTTCTGAATGAATATGACTAAACCTGGAGCTCAAGTGACAAGAACAGCATGATAACATCACATTATCTGTTCTTCACTGAACATGGCTAGTGGTATACTACAGCCAGAAATCAGGCTACTGCTGTCACATTAAACCAAGGAAATTAAACATGGTGTTTCCAGGAGGTTGTGAGGGAGACAAGCCACTCTCTTCTCCATCTGCTTTGGCCTAAAGCCGTACAAATAGTGGGCACTAGATTAATGTAAACAGTGGAAAAATCACTGCTTTTCTAATTCTCCTGTAGGAGTCATGGCAACCACCTAGTACTAAAATTAAACTTTTATTTTGGCTGCTTTAAGAGCAAAAGTATTTTGGCAATATAAAGTGCTATGTACAATGGTTTCAAATATTGTATTTAAATAAAAGTCATCCTAATCACTTTGACTGCATTGAAACAACAGGAGGGAAAGAAATAAAGTTTGTCTTGTAGGAAAAAAAGGAAGAAGTCTGTAGAGGAAAATTATTTTCAGACTTCTTGTAGGGCACAGCCAACAACAAAAAGTAAAAAATAAAATTTGAAACTATTTTAGAAATCACTTGACAATGTGTTTTCAAATGAAGTTATTCACATTCCTTTCATAATGAAAATCTTGTTAAATTAAAATACACTCATCGACTAGTATTCCACAAAGATTTCTTCCTGACTGACGAGGTAGACTTTGCCTTGAAGGACTGTCAGATTAGCAATCTTATACATTCTTTTTATGGGAACATGCCACAGAAACAGTCAAACAGAAGCTGTACTGTTGTCTGTGGAGATTTAGCTAATGTGCATAGGGATTTAATAAGCTCTTGCCAACAGCAGTCTATACCAAGACAAATCAATTTAAGAAAAGAAATAATTATTTGGAAATGAGGAAATCCATGAAGGCTCAACCATTTGCGCTCTGTTTTGTTTGGAGTACAAGTGTTTTCTACATACAACTCTATGTTTTGGTCTGGAAAGTCACAGAGGATGCCAAGTCAGTTCTCACAGTTATTCTTCATGTCCCCTCACTGGCAAGTCTGAGTTCATGTAGGTATTCCTTTTCTACATATTGACATACGTTATTCAGTAATGCATACTTCAGTCTATTAGTTCAGATTGAAGGTGAAGAACTCCCTGATGATACAGAAAAGACAGTTTCAGGTCTATTACTTGGAGTCTATAAGCCAGGGATTTACAGTCAATGCCAAGCATGGACTTGAACCTGGGCATCCTGCAGTTGTGTCTCTGCTGTTGAACTACCAACATGGGCACTCAGAGATGGAAAGTCTCACTTTGCAGCCAGCCCTAAATCCAAGGTCTGATATCTGTATCTGAAATAAGGCACCAACACTGCAGAAAATTAGGACCTTTTGCACACCACACCTACACAGGTATTTACTTGTTTAAGAGGAGGGTAACCACGTTATTTAATTTCAGGCTGCAGACTTGGAGCCTTTTCGCCATGATAAATTAGGAAACAACAAAGGAAAGCAGCCCTCCACCTCAAGCATGAAGCTTCAATTCAAATTTTAAATGGACCCTGGCAGATTGACTGTTCCTGTGGAAGAGACACTCACTCCTGCCAGCTCACAGTCACATGGCTCAGACAGTTATTTAAAAAGGACAATTTCAATGTGTAACTGATAATTTAAAGCTGCTAGCTCAGCTGGCTGTATCCCAGCTTAGGATTCTGACTGGGGCACCTCAGTTCAGTGAGTAAATCTCACCAGTAAGCAGACTGTGAGATTAGTATTTCTCATTCTTTTCTTCTATCTTCTGTGTGAAATATTTTTTTCTTTATATTCTACCTATATTTTTTCCCACTCCTTGTCATCTGCTTTGCATTTTCTCTAGTTATTGTCTTGTCTTAAATATCACCTTTCGCTTTTCTGCAATGCCACATGGCTTTTCTGCCTGCATATACAGTTTTCATTTGAGCCACCTGATTAGTGGCATAAAATTTATGCTTACACAGTGCTTTCAACACTCAACTACCATAAAATTATTGATTAATGAATATCTATAACTTGCCTGTAAGTCTAGCAAATGTTATTACTGCATTTTGTTTTATTTTTCCCTTACTCACAGAAGCGGGCAATATATAAGCTGAGGGGCAACACAACCTTTCTCAGCTTATTTAGCTTTTATAATTTTACTTCCTTATTAATGCTGTTCTGCCTTCTCTTTTCTATCAACCTTAGTTGAAGTTGTCTGTTGACAACTGTTGTTGAAGAGAGAAGTTGTCTGTACTTTAATTCTATTTATTTTCTGATTGTCACACAGAGAGGTGACTGTTAGAGGTTTATTTTGATCAATTTAATATGCAGCTGACTGACTGTGGTTGCAAACTACCTGTTATTACCCATAACTATCAAAATACCTTTACTTGGATGGAATTACTGTGTTTCAGAAATTGCTGTTATTCTCTTATTTGTATCAAAGACACTTCTTTTATTTCCATTTAAAATGCTGGTCCTTTTATCCTTTTCAACTTTTATGTAACCTTTTGAAGAGTAAAGATTTTATAAATTGAGTTTGAAGTATCTCCTCAGAACTCTGCTAGTAGTCATACAGTGGAATCATCTCTGCTTTTTCTGTCTTTTAAGAGAACAGAACAATGTCTCTTCACAGCAGGGCAAATAAAACCATACTACAGTACCCTGGACCTTTAATGTTCTGTTTTGTTTTCATTTGGAAAAGCCAGGAAAAGGACATAACCCAGTGTTTTTCATGGTTGCATTGGTAGAGGCAGCCAAACACACATGTAACTCATTAGGAATGTTAGACCACAAAGTGTATTGCTCATGTTATGCTTTTGTGGGTAAGGGAGTCAAGTCATACTTGTTCCTTATCTGCCAGAAATAACAGAAAGAAACTCTATTGTTGATTCTTTTTAAAATAGAAACTGTGATAACATGATAACTAAATTTTTATTTACATTTCAATAGTAAACAGTCTAAAGTACGTGTGTATTATTTTGGCCTGAAACGATGTAATTTTGTGGATAAATTGCATTGCTTTGTTATTTATATCCTTTATTACACTAATACCAGTATCAATCACTAAGACAAAGTCTAATCCAAAGTTAGTGTGGAATGTAAGAAAAGACAGCTGAAGAATGAGAAGAAAAACTTTGGCAAAAGCAGTGACTCATACACAGGTCAATGAGTGCCTGTGATTTCAGCTGAAATACTTATAACACAGCCTGGCAATTTATTGTTATAGCTAAGGCTGTCAAGGCCATGCAGTCAAAACAAAAGCTGTATCTGAGATTATCTTCAAACTATTTTCCTGCACAATGTGTTTTGGAACAAGGATTATGCACTCCTAGTCCTTACTATACTTTGGGTTTTAGTTTAAACTGCATCTAATCTTCATTTAACATGTTTGATTTTTATCCACAATTTCTATGTATAATTACAGCATGGTTGTGATCAGGTTTCTTAATGTTGTTAACAGAAAATCTCATATTTGACTCTACAGTGACTTTTTTTTTTTTTATCTGGGAATGCACATTGATATGTGCATGCTGAATTCTGCAAGTAATATTTTTCAGTATGCTTGTCTAGGTTTTTCAATTAGGAAAGTGGTATCCTGTTTTAATTGTCTTCTCTAATTTGGATGGAAATATAGCAGCATTGCAGTGTCTGTCTTGGATTTGTCTTCTATATGTTATCTTTATGTATAAGTGGTTGCAAAGCACTAATAAATGGACTGTTTAAAAGAAGTAAGAGAAGGAGAAGGATGTAATTTAGTGTTTCCCACAGTCTCTGACCCACATTTGAAACCCAGAAGTGAAGTTGAACACAAAGTGTTCACAATATTAATTTTCTGAGAACAAAATACTTTAAATGAACATCACATGTCAGCTGGCCAAAAGTTTTTGAGAGTTCACGTTTGTGTATCTGTGCATCCATGTGTGTGAATGTTGTGTTATTTTCCTTCTTAAACTCCTTTTTTGTGATTCTGGGTAAGGAATTTTGTTTAAATAGGAAAAAATATTAAAAAGCTCCCCAGGCACTTTCTACAAATGCACACAATTTTGAGACAGGAATTATTGTAGATGATGATAGAAAAATGTGTACAGAAATCTGTGCTCAAAACACTGGGGATTTTCTCAAGAATGTCCTGTGTGCTCATTAGAGGGTTTTCTTGAATGTTGACTGGTCTCAGAATCATCTGCATTTGCAGCCAGTCAGTGTATTTAACTGCTTCCTTCAGGGGCTCCCAGCTGCTGTCCCTCACTGAAGCTGGCCCTGTGCTCTTGAGTACTCTTGCTATTAATGCAGCTACAGCAATTTCTTCTTTATTTTCTGTCCTGCCAAGACCAGTGTTTCATGATATCCATGATAAACTCTTCTGTTAGCAACGTCTTTTATAAATTTTATGAATACATCAGTTGCAAATTGTTCAAATGTTACTTTGAGGGGCACAGAAGTGCCTTTAAGAGAATCTGCAGCTTTTACTGAAGCAAAACACCATCTGGAATAAACGATATACTTGCCTACACAAGCCCACTCTGCTTGCTTCTATCTCCTTGTAAAACTTTGGTATCTCTATCATCACAGACATTTTTATTCCACCTACTATCTGTGGGACTATCTCACTTCACTTTAACTGCGTAGAAGTTAGGCATCTGGTCTAAGCTGGTAGGTTGAGCTCCCCTTAAATTCAGTGGAGAAAGGTCCTCTGGTTGGGAATGGGATGGAGAGGAATTTCTTTCTGGAAAGGTCTACCGCTCTTGATCGTAGAAGTAACTTGAGCATCTAGCTCAGATGCTGTACCTGCAGTAAAGGATCCCATACAGTATTGGTTTCCAAAGCATTTTTCAGTTAAGAATGCTGATTTCTTTTCCATATGTAAGTGAAAGTGAACATGACATTTACTTTTTAAAGAAAATGGTGGCAGAAAAATCTCCACTCAATAATATATGCTGCAATTTTTCATATGTTTCTATAACCACCATGGTGCAGTAGATTGTTTATCTAGGAGAAGAAATAATAGGAAAAAAAATGTTCTAAAATCTCTTCGTCACAGTCCTTGGGTCCTTTTCTGGTTCTGCAGGTCATTTATATTAGGACACATTGGGCTGAGTAGGGAGATGTGGCATGTTCCCATGTTCGCTGTTCATCACATGCATGACTGTTTTGCATTGTATTATTCTCCAATGATAGGATTTCCACATGCCAGCCTTTGCCTTAAATCATTTTTTCCTTGCTGAGGTAAAATATCCCATTATAAAACACCACCGTGAGTTTTCTGTGGCATCTCCTAGATTTGTTTTCCAGGTGTGGGCAGACTACATGGACTTCATCACAGCAACATGAAGGGGTAGATGGCGCTCAGTTACATATAAAGGCTAGCAAGGGCTATGAGCCATATGAATCTGACCAGATCATATTCCCCAGTGTGAAAATCTTAGATTTTGTTACCAAGGGCTAAAGAAAGAGCTAATTAGAAAATAAAGAGCTAACTAGAAAATACTATATTTAAAATATTCAAATTTCATGGAATAAAAATTCTATCTGTTAAAAGATCAAAGGGTTTCATTTTCTTTCACTGCATATTAACTTTATTATGCTTATTAACTATATATGTGTGTAGTTATTTTCTTTTTATCCTGCTATTTCCTCTCTCCTTGTGAGAAAAATACGTTTCATTTCCCATACTCTTTCTGGGTGATCATTTGGAAAATACCATCTCACATCACTCTTAGATGTGTAAACTGCATTTTCATCTCAGTCAGAAAGCACTGAGAAATTACTCCCTGTTGCACATTAGAGAAGAGATGCATTTAAAGTATAATCCAGGGGACACCATTAATACAATCGATCAAGAAAGAAATTTTTAGTAAGATCCTTATCCATTGCCCTAAAGATGGTGAAAAAGAGACTCCATGCACTACATCTGCAGCAGCTTTGCACCCTTGCTTCATGAGAGAAAGCTGTCTCGCATGCAGTCCTCCAGCCCAGCACTCCTGCCAGGGTGGCCAGCCTCTGGGCTAGCATGAGAGTGGGTGTCTCCAGAGGAGAGAGGGACCCTGCTGGGAGTCAGCCCAGAGCTGGCTTCAGCCACCAACACCTGCATCAGAGCTGAGAACATCTGCTGGGGTCCTCCCGAGCGGTGCCATGATGCCAAAAGCAAGACTGTGCCCATGAAGTCACTCTTTGTGCAGTCTTCAGTCATGAGGAATTCCCCCGAATTTCAGTGGGAATGATCTCATGCTTTGATGCTACAGTAAGACGGAGATGAGAAATGGAGAACTAATTAACAACCTTACCTTGTAAGCATTGTGTTGTGTGCTGGAACACTGAAGGATTTCAGGGAATTTGCAGACATAAAAAGGCAAACTGCATAATAAGATGCAGTGTAGCTATTTGCATATTCATATGCAGCCACTGGCAAGCCTTGACAAATTTTTTCTTAGTCAACAAAAACCTTCCAGAATATGATTTCATTCACATGTATAAAAACACATTAAAATATATATATACACATATATCCACATGCATATATATGTATATATATTTCTTAGATTTGTTAGTTTTTCTGTCCTGTATATGTTGCCTGGTATGCTCATGAGCTAGAAGACACGAAACGAGGTGGTCTTATGCTTCAGAAAATGTCTACATTTGTATATAACATAATTTTAATGTTTTTAGTCTTTAAATAAACATTTGGTAATGATAGGATATTTAGAATAGGGACTATTAATTGATTTATTAATTTAATTATTTTACCTATTTTAATTTTAATTTACTTTAGTATAGCTCTAATTTTTTGCCTTAAAACAGGAAATACATTTCAGCATTTAAATATTCACAATTTTCATTAAATATTCAATAATAGTGTTCTTCCTGTGATTTTTACACCACTTTGAAAGCCTATTTTAAATAAATAAATAGTCTCCAAATACCTTTAAGACCAGCTTAACATTTTGAAAGAAATAAAGATTCAATATTTATGTTATAGATTCAGTTCTTAATGCCTAAAATTGTTAAACCAGTTCAATAGTTGGATTAGTGTGGGATACTTGAATTTAAAATATCAAAATGTCATGTTAATTATGCAGTTGTATGATTAATGACAAAGACATAAAACTGAAACATTTCAAATAGTTACGTGAAGCACCAATACCTGAAGCACCAGTACCTGAAGCACCAGCGCATGTATCTTGCTGAACCAAAGTATATGCACTTGTAACTGGTCATTTGTTTAAATTCAAAAAGACCTTTTCATCAGTCCAGAAATGTAAAGATGATGAGGGACTACTAGACTGTCCAGATCATTCTAAGGAACCTCAGCTACTAATATTTTCCCTCAGACCTTTAAATTTATTCTGAGACAGAGCTATTCTTCTAAATAGGTATTTAATCTTTATTTACAAACACTGAAGAGCAGAGGACTGCCCCTGATTACCTTCACCAATGAAATATCTTTATTTCTATCATTGTGGTGGTTTGTACAAAAAAATATTCAGACCTTGGTAACAGGAATATTCTTGGAAGGGAAACCATGATCCTCGTTGGCCCTTTAAGCAAGGATAAATCTCTGCTGTTAGTGAAGTAGTTTTTTTGCATGTAGTGAAAGCCCATAGGATAGCACATAAGAAACTGAGCTGCTCAGCTCATAAGGGTTGCAATTAATTATTAGGTTGAGCTATTGGCCATACTGCTTCTGGCACAGCTACAGGTTGGGCAAAGAGGAGATTCAGAGCAGCCCTGCAGAGAGGGACTTGGGGGTGGTGATCGATGAGAAAATGAACATGAGCCGGCTTCAGTGTGCGCTTGCAGCCCAGAAAGCAACCGTATCCTGGGCTGCATCA